>OY882876.1:5763390-6013390 GCA_963693515.1 Pipistrellus nathusii
GAGATGCAGGGAGCCCGGGGATTCGCATCAGACCGAGGACCAGGCAGAGAGACGCTTTGGCGGCCACTGGAGCGGACGGGCTCTGCCTCCATTACCCTCGGCGGCACTCCACCGTGCAGAGACCCATGGCCTGCAGCCTCCTGGCTGCGGACCCAGGCTTCTCCTCCGTGATGAATGGGGAGCCGTCTCCGGAGCTCCGGCCTGGAAGACAGCCCTCGTTAAATTACTTTATCGCCCGGCTGAGAGGTGGCCAGCCCGGAGGCAGGGGCTCGGGCAGCATGCTAACTAGCGTGATGAGCATGGGCATGCTGGCCCCGTTCCTCACAACCACAGACTCCCCCTCCTCCTTCCGCATCAAGGACAGAACTCCAGCCAGGGACTGGCCTGCTCTCCCTGCCGCTTCCGTCATAAAGACGACGGGGCTCTGCAGCATCTGCCCCCCGCCCCCCCCCCACCAGGACGTGCCCCGGTCCAGCGGGGTCACAGCTGCAGGCTGTTGAGTGGCAGAGACGTGGGCACCGTGGTGGCCTTGCAGGCACCCGGGATGCTGGGGTGTGAGCTTCACAGGATGCTCTAGGGCAGCAGCTAAGTGCACAGGCATCAGAGAGAGGCAGACCCGGGTTCAAATCCTACCCCCCTCCCCCATTCATTGGTTGTCCAAGGCAATTGTGAGATCTCTTGAGACTTATTCTGAGACAAGGGTTCTAGAGCAAGTAGCTGTGTGTTGTTGTTTTTTTTATTGATTTCAGAGGAAGAGAGAGAGAGAGAGAGAGAGAGAGAGAGAGAGATCAATGGCGAGAGAGAATCATTGATGGGCTGCCTCCTGCAGGCCCTTCACTGGGGATCGAGCCCATGTGCCCTGACCGGGAATCAAACCGTGACCTGCTGGTTCATAAGTCGATGCTCAGACATAGAGTCACGCCCGACCAGGGGCAAGTCGCTGGTTCGGAAGGCGACCTCTTGAGCCACCAGCAGGGGGCTGGGAGAAATGAGGAACCAACGCAGGAGATGAATCAACAAAGCTGCTACGGTGGCTGGATTCAGCTGGAGAGCCCGGGGAGCCAGTGCTGAAGCGGCTAACGGTGGGGACTCACCAAGGACACCAGCTCCTGTCAGCCATTATTCCAGCGCTTCTCCCCCCGGCATTCATTCCCTGGCAGTCCGGCCTGCTTGGGGCAGCGGGGCAGGACGGGGGTCTTCCCTCTTCCCACCTCTGGGCTGGTTTCCCCCTCCCCACCTTCCCTCGATGGTCTAGAAAGGGGAAATGCACCTGTATTCACATTTTTTTTTCTTCTTCCTAATTTGACAACGTGCCAGTTCTTTGCCTACTGGAGTCGCTAGTTTAGGTTAGAATGCTGCCTCCAGAGATAAACGGGACCAGAGCGAGCAGCCCTTCCATTCACCATTGGTCTCTAGCTAAGACTGGCTCTCAGGTGCACCCGTTGTCAGGGAGGGAGGGGAGGGGATGGGGGCTGGCAGATTTGGAGGAGAAGGCAGAGGAGGCAGCCTGTCCATGTTTGGGGAAGTCCTGGCCTAGGATGAGAAGCCCCAAGCACTAAAGAGCCTGCGAGAAGACGCTGTGTGAATCTCTTCTCCGCTTGAAGCCCAAGTTTCTGCCTGAGTAACATCCGTAGGACAGACTGAGGGTCTCACGCGGCTGTCAGAGCATTTAAAAGGAGGTGGACTTGTGAGATGTTGTCCCCTCCACGGTCATTACTCTTTGTCTCTCTCCCCATGAACGTTCTTACAAAACCACCCTCCCCCTCTGTGCCCCTACCCCACACCTTCTCCTCTTCTGAGCCCCATCCTGTGTGGCTGCATGAATGGGGGGGGGGGGCACAACACTCTTCCGTTGCCCGCCCTCTCCTGCAGTCATTGTTTGTTTTCCGAGAGGGCGGCCCTTCATTCCTCCGTAGGTGAGAGCCTGGCTTTTATTCCCTCTCTCCGCTGTCATGGAAACCAGCTCGCTGGCAGCGAGCATGGCGTGGGAATAAGAACGTGGTTTTCTTTTTTCCGACGCCAAGCAGAGGTAAGGCTGGAACAACTTCAGAGCAGGTGGAGGAGACCTTGAGGTGGATTCGCTCTCCCTTTGTGAAGAAGGAACAGCCACTCGGAAGATGACAGTGCTTGGGGGGGGAGTGGGTGTGTGGGGCGGGTTGGGTTTCTGCAGAGCCCTGGAACTGACTTCAGCACCATGGAAAGCTCCCCGCAGCCGAAAAGGTTGCACAAGGGGACTCCTTCATCCCGGCTTCCACAGAAGGCAGAGGGCTAAAGGCTAAAGGCAGAGACAGTGCTGGCTGCAGCAGTGCCGGAACCACAGGGAGGAGATGTCGAGGGTCATGTAGTTCTCAGTTGCTCAAAGTGTGTTTTGGGGCTCCTTTCCTTCCGACATATGAGGGTTGGAGCCCCAGTGTGCACTGTGACACATCACCCCAAAGACTTCTGATGCACATGAAGGCCTGAGGCTGAATGATCTCCGTGTGTCACACCCACATTTTTACCATGGGAAAATGGGCTAGTCGAGGGAACCTATACATGGAGTGGCCAGATTATTATGATCTCTGGACGCATAATAATCTGGCCGCACAGTGTACATCCTGTATAATAAAAGGCTAATATGCAAATTGTCCCCTTGACCAGGAGTTCGACCAGCAGCCAGGCTGGCCAACCACCTATGTTCCCTCTCCCTGGCTAGGCTTGCCGGACCCCACGCATGCACGAATTCATGCATCAGGCCTCTAATATATACTGAGTGGCCAGATTATTATGTGTTCAGAGATCATCATCATCTGGCCACTCGGTGTATTTCCCAAGTCTAAACAGGAAATTGGAACCAGAATGCACACCTCTCAACTCTAAGGTTTGTCTAAATCACCCAGCACTACCTCCAACTCCCACCCTAAGGATGTCAGCTGGAGTGTGCATGAGATTCTCATGCCCGAGGTCGACATTCCGAGTTCTCTTCCATGAGGCAGCTTCTTCCTGGGAGAGGCAAATCATCTGGCCACCATATGCACAGTCCTGTGTTGGCTGAAGCAACTAGCCAATCCTGTGCCAACGAATGAGCAGCCGGTGCTGCTCAGCCGTGGAGAGCGATGCCTCTTCGTGGAGCTCAAGCAAAAATTCACATTTACAGAGCAAGTACCCTGTGCCCGTGGCAGGGCGAAGAAATCACCTGCCACTCCTGAGCTTTCCGCTGTTGCTCAAAGTCTTCCCTCTGACACTGGTCCTTCGTGGTCCCGATCCCAAATTCCCAGAGAGGAGTCTCTCCCTGGCCCATCTGGGGCTTAGGGTCTCCCACTTTGGCCAATCCGCTCTGGCCAGGAAGAGAGGAACTTCATTGAACAAATATGACCCCTGAGTGGTACACACCCAGGAGCGGTGAGGATTGGGGGACTGGGGGGGAGAGGGGGGAGGGTCCAGGAAAAACAATCAGTGTGAGTTGGGCAGAATCCCATAAACCTGCCACGACAATGACGTATCCTGGGCCCTAGAAACGGAAAAAAGCGTAAACTCGGAGCACGGGACATTTGGTCGGGAAAGAACCCAAGGGCCCGACCTGCATGGAAGCCCGCAGACGGAGGTGAGAGAGTGAAGCCGAATGCACCCACGCTGCAACGCACCCAGCTCCCCTCGGCGGTCCCTGGCACGGCCTCCGCCGAGCTCCGAGGCAAAATTATAGATCATCACTTTAATTGAGTGAAATTGTCTATACATTAATATGCATGATTATTAGAGCAGCTAATTTCCCTCTTTATAGAAAGGGAGCAGGGGGATCATCTCAGTTGCTCCGTGTTCTCCCTCCCGTAGATGTCTGAGGGGGCAGGCGGGCCAGAAGGAATGCCCGGCGCTCAGAATCAGCCATCCGCGGCTGGACGCTGGGTACTAATTAAGGATTTTTAATTGCTTTGACCTCTTCAAGGGGGGCTGAAGAGAAGCATCGTATGAATCTAAAAACACGCCCGGGAGCCTCCAGGTTGGGCCCCTTTGGCTAGATACAAGCAGGTTCTTCTCTAAGTGAGAGAAGCACCCACTCCCTTGCCCCACTCACCCACCGAGATGATGATAATAACAGCAGTAACAGCAATCGTTGCCATCTGAGTCCAAGCAGGATGAGGGCAGGATGACCCACAGAAGGGGACTGTCACGGTGGGGTAAGGGTGTAGGCAGGATGACGGGGGCATCCATGCAAGATAGAAATGACATGCTGAAACCGGTTTGGCTCAGTGGATAGAGCATCGGCCTGCAGACTGAAGGGTCCCGAGTTCGATTCCGGTCAGGGGCATGTGCCTTGGTTGCAGGCAGATCCCCAGTAGGGGCTGTGCAAGAGGCAGCTGATCAATGATTCTCTCTCATTGATGTTTTTAACTCTCTATCCCTCTCTCTTCCTCTTTGTAAAAAAAAAAAAAAAAAAAATCAATAAAAATATATATATTTTTTTTAAAAAGATAGAAATGACAGCAGTAACAGGAGGATGGCTTCACGGATCGAAAACTTAATACACTGGAATAAGGGCAGACAAGTTTTTCACTCCCCGAGAAGAACGAAAAGCAGAATGAACTCTGTGGTGGTATCATGATTTTCAATAGATAAGGGAGGGGAAAATCTAGAAATACATGTAGGTATGAACATGCCTTCCCAGGGTTCTCTGCACGGTTCCTCTCGCCGTGCCCCATTGAGACCATGCTGCTCCTTTACAAAGGTGCACACTGATTTTATTTTACTTAAAAAAAAAAAAAAAGGTTTTTGTTGTATTTTAAATGTTTTTATTCAGAGAAGGGGAAGGAGAGGAAGAGAGAAATAGAAAGGAGCACAAAGCCAAGTGAGTGGGATTTAGGTCTATTTTCTCACCTCTTTGGGGACAGCCAGGTCATGTAATCAAGCCAAAGCCAATTTCCCTGCGGCCCGCTGGGAGGCCATCTGGCCAGCACCTGTCACGTTCGTTGGAGTTCACAATCCTGCCAGCAGAGGGCGCGCCTTGGCCGCGGTGGAAGCCGGCCTAGGCCCCTGGCTTCTCTGCAGGGAATGAATGCTCCTTGCACTCACAACCCCCAGACTGTTAGTAATGGTTTCACTTACAGGGTACCATTCCTGGGTGCCATACCTTTATTTATATTGATTTTTTTATTTTATTTTACAGAGATAGAGAGTTAGAAACATCGATGAGAGAGAAACATCGACCAGCTGCCTCTTGCACACCCCTTACTGGGGATGTGCCCGCAACCAAGGTACATGCCCCAGACCAGAATCGAACCTGGGACCCTTCAGTCTGCAGACCGACGCTCTATCCACTGAGCCAAACAGGTTTTGGCAAGAGAGAGCGCTTTTAAGAACCTCTTAGGTTCTGCCACTGCCCCCTGCTTGGAACACCAGAAATTCACTCTCTTTCTGTCCCGGAATGCAGGTGTGCATGGGGCCCTGATGCCTCCGGACAGTCCAGGAAATCCTCCCTCGGTGCCTCCTCTGGCATCTGGCTGCTCCAAGCCCTGTGTTTGCTGGACCAACGGGCAGAGGAGGCCCGGGTTCTGGTAGGAGGCCTCTGGCCAAGAACACCGACTGGAAGCCAGCAGCCAGGCCGGCCTGCCCTATTGTGCTCCGCACTTTACAGCCCATAAATCCCGGGGCTGGCAGCCGTGGGATTGGGGCTGAGTCACAAGGCAAGGAATTTAATTTCCCAGCGCTCCGCCCGCGGGGCCTTGTAAACTCACCCCCTAAACCAACAGCCATAAACATTTGATAAAACACTGCAGGGCTTCCCAGAAATGGTTCCTGGGCCCCCCGGTTAGAAGCTGTGTCCGGCGCCCCCTAGAGGCGACTGGAGCGATGTAATTCATGTTCCTCAGCTCCTCCTCATGGCCTGGGCTCCTGGTGGCCCCTGCGCCCAGCCAATCTCACTGCTGAGCCCAGTCCAGAGAGGACAGGAGAGAGGAGGATCGCAGAGCGCCCTCACACACTCTGCTGGGGGAAGGCATGGGGCCCTGAGCTGTATGTTGCTTCAGCCTTGCCACCCACATCCATGTCCTTGACTCACTTAACCTTGGACTTGGGTCTAGGTAGGAGAAGAACAAAGCAACGAATGCTCACTGGGTTGTTTGTTTGTTTCTTAATAATCCTCATCCAAGGATATATTTTTATTGATTTTAGAGAGAGAAGAAGAGGGAGAGAGAGAGAGAGAGAGATTGATATAAGAGATTGTGCGTGGCTGAAACCGGTGTGGCTCAGTGGATAGAGCGTCGGCCTGCGGACTGAAAGGTCCCAGGTTCGATTGTGGTCGAGGGCATGTACCTTGGTTGCGGGCACAACCCCGGTAGGGAGTGTGCAAGAGGCAGCCGATTGATGTTTCTCTCTCATCGACGTTTCTAACTCTCTACCCTTCTCTCTTCCTCTCTGTAAAAAATCAATAAAATATTTAAAAAAAAAAAAAAAAAAGGAAAGAAATTGTGTGACATCCATCAGTTGCATCCTGATTGAGCCCCGACTGGAGATTGAACTCCCAACCTCCATGTGGCTGTCATGGGCAGCCAAAGCCGAAACCCACTGAACTAACCAAAGGGAGGTGATCAGGGAGCTCCCTGTGCCCCAGAATGACCACCAGACACCCCCACCCTGAGTCAGATGCCCTCAATGAGCACAAACCTATGATGGTTTTAACGATTTGATGGGATTATCTAACTTGATGGGATTATCTAAATTCATGGGATTGTCAAAGTTGATGGTATTTTCTAAATTTGATGGGATTATCTATAAAATTGATAGGTTTATCTGAATTTAACATTAGCTTCAGCGTTAGGGTTAGGATTAGGGATTTGGGACTTGTTAGGGTTAGGATTAGGGATTTGGGATTAGTTATTACGGATTAGGGGCTAGGTCTAGGGCTAGGAGAGGGAAAACCCACTGAGGTCTGGTGTGCAAATTCGGAATGGCTCTCGGGCCAGGCCGGTGTCCTCCTTCCGAGGGCCACATCCCCCAGCGGCCGGCTTTTGTCAATGCGTTTTCCCTGGAATGTGGCTTTTATCATTCTCCCTCCTTTTCCCCAATTAGGGGTATGGAAGCCTGGGAATGGGGAAGCACCAGATCCAACTGGATGCACAAGCCTCCCACTTAGCATCTTGCAGGTGGAAACACACACACAAAAAAACACAGATTCAGGTTCCAGTCTCCTCACTCACATGAAAGGACCAAGCTCATGAAGGCTCAGCTTCCTGCAGGCTCACCCTGGTTCGATTCCTGGTCAGGGCACCTGCCTAGGTTTCGGGTTTGATCCCCAGGTGGGACATATACCAGGAGCAACCAGTGGATGTTTCTCTCCTACATTTGTGTTTCTCTCTTTCTCTTCTCTCTCTCTCATTCCAAAATCCATAAAAACATATCCTTGGGTGAGGATTTAAATGGAAAAAAAAAAGAAAAAGAAAAAGAAAAAACAAAGGCCAAGCTAAGGCATCCAACCCTGCCACTTGGGGATCTTTATAAACTAGGATTCCCCTTTTTGAGCAACCAGAGTCTCCCTGAATGTTACTGGTCTGGGGTGGATATTATCCTCATCCTCTGGGTCACTGTCATGGGCAGCCAAGGCTGAAAGCCACTAAACTAAACTACTCCCCCAATCGGTTAAGGCCCACCCTCATTAAAACAAAGAGGGAGGAGTTGCTGGGAGCCATAAGGAAAAGTCCGGTCTCACTTCCTGGTCAGTCCCACTTCCTGGAGCGCCAAAAAAGCTCAGGCGCGCCAAGACTATAACCCTCCCACCTTAGAACAACCAACCAGCTAAGTACGAGTACCCAGCACCCAGCCAATCACCTTGTGACAACTCCTTCTCCTGCCCCGCCCCTCCCCTCCTGAGCGCTTATATACCGATGTTCTTGAATAAAAAATTTTGAGGCTTGATCAGAACTTTGTCTTGCCTCCATTTCTTCGCGTCTCCTGTCCTCTATCATTCCCTTCTAGGTGCCTCCTCGCCCCCACGTTGATCTCCCGCTGGTCGGGACAATTGGCGCCCAACGTGGGGCTAACCAAAGAGAGGTGATCAGGGAGCTTTCCCCAGCCCGGGAACCATGAGGAGACACCCCCGAGTCTGGTACTCTCCAAGCGCTGGCCTCCCCGGAGCACAAACCGATGATGGGTTTCAGGATTTCATGAGATTAACAATTTGATGGTTTTATCTAAATTGATGGGATTAAGAAGTTGATGGGCACAGCCCCCTCGGTCCTGCTCACACCCTCTCCCAGCCTGGAACGCCCTCCCCCGGAGCCCAGTGTGCTGGCTTCGGCTCAGGCCTCTCTCCTCTGCTGGGGAGCACCTCCTCGGAGAGGCTGTGTCAGCCCCGGGCCCCTCCGCCCAGCAGCACTCCCGGCCCCATGAATATTCATCTGCTTCCATAAACATTCATCTATTCATTAAGCAAAGCTCCCTGAGGACCAGCGCTGAGCCCCGAGAAGCAGACATAAATAATCTATCAACGCTGAGCCCAGCCTTGGAGCGAGCCAGCCTGCAGACACGGAGACACAAGCCACGCCAGGGATGGACGGATGAACGCGGAGAAGGAGAAGCGCTGGGTGTGGTGACTGGGAGCTCTGGGTTTGAGTCCTGCAGGGGCTGCATTTTAGTCCACTCCAGCTGCTCAAATAGCCTGTCTGTGCAGCACCCCACCCCCCTATCCTCCCCACTCCCACCCCCTCAACCCCACCCATCCCTGCACCACCACCACCACACACACACACACACACACACACACACACACACACACACGCTGATGGACCTGCAGGAGGAGCTGATGGACCTGCAGAAGGAGCTGATGGACCTGCAGGCGGGGCCGCCTGCAGCCCTGGAGCAGGGGAGTCTGAGAACGTGGGGGAAGGAGGGTGCAGACAGGGCTCCTTGGGGGGCTGTGCTCCATGCAGCCAAGTGGCCACCCGGGGCCCCCCTTCAAGTAAGCAGGCTCAGGGGCTGGCTTCCCACCCATCACCTCTTCAGAGGCTTCCATGTTCAGCTGCATGGGGAGCACCTGAGCCCATCTCCGTGTCCCCAGGACCATGGGTTTTGGCAGAAGAAGGCAGTGTCTCTGGCCAGTGAGAGTGACGGGGCCTGAAAGCTTTCATTCAACAGCCGGGGGGGGGGGGGAGGAAGGCGGTCAGCCATGGGTGCCCACTGTCCTCCCAGGCACGCCTCCGGCCTGCCGATGTCCTAGGGAAGGGCCGAACGCCATCCCAACGCCCGCAGTCAGTAAATGGGGAACAGGTTCTAAACGGAGTGCTACCCAGCAGTGCGAAATCAGTGAGCCAGAGCTACATATGTTACAATGGATATCAATCTCTAAACTGTAATGCTGCCCCCCACACACACACACACCAAAAACTGGTGTGCATATAACATGTGAAAACATGCAGAACATTGCAATACCTTCTGTAGGAATATACACAGATGGGGTGAAAGCAAGAGGCCATTCATGGATAGAATAAGCATCAACTTCAAGGTGGTGGTTACCTCTGGGAGGGAGGGAAGGGAATGTCACAGGGCCATGGGCGGCGAACTGCGGCTCTCGAGCCACATGTGGTGGCTCTTTGGCCCCATGAGGGTGGCTCTTCCACAAAATACCACGGCTCTGAGAGAGTCTATTTGGAAGAACTGGCGTTAGAAGAAGTTGAAGTTTAAAAAATGTGACTCTCCAAAGAAATGTCAGTCGTTGTGCTGTTGATATTTGGTTCTGTGGACTGATGAGTTTGCTGACCACTGTCATAGGGGAAGGGCTGGCATTGGTAAGACCCTATGGTGTTTGCTTTTTTAAACTGGGGGGCAGGCACACAGGTACCCATTGCATTAGCTGTGCCTTCTGTGTGTCTGAAATATTTTGTAATTCCATAGAAAAATATCCAGTACAGTCATGCATGGGTGTTTTTCTTGTTATGTGTGTTTTCTGATAGATCTGTAATGATCCGTCCTGCTTTTAAGGGATAGAGTAGTGGGTGGTTATTTAGCAAGAAAAAAAAAAAAAACAGCAGTTATGTTTGACTCTTTTGAAAGTAACGATTTGCTCTGAAAACACCACTTACGTAGGTGCATGTCTGAGATCTTAATGGATTAGGGACTTAACGGAACTAAAATCAGTCTGATATGTGCAGCATCCCGAGTCCAGAGCAGGAGCCATCAGCCCAGCGGCACCCACACAGGCTCCCCAAAAGTCTGTCTCTTGGAGGTGCCTCAAAACACTGGGCCTGACCTCACTGGGTATCCCTCAGAAGGAGGGTGAGCAGGGGTGTAGAGTCGCTTCTTCTGCAGCATCCTTAGGTTGGGGTGGGGAGGGTGGTGGAGGGGAGGGAATCAGAGCAGGCTGGGAAACAGAGGAGCCTGGGGGTGAAGGGAGTGAGAACCGGGGTGGTGTGTTTCCTTTAAATGAGGTCGTTCCGCGGCTGTCCCAGTGCAATCCAGCCGCAAGTCGGGGGAGTTTTGTGTTTTCTGAGCCCCTGGATCTGCCTCTGCCAGCAAGAAGTGCTTGAGCGCTGTGTCTTAAGGACGCTGAAGGGCTGTTTTGGTTTTGTCTGGTTTTTGCATAATGGACACGTTTCCCGCACAGCCACTTTCCAGGTTCTCTGTCTGTCAAGTGTCGAGGGAAGCTTTTATAGAAACCTCCTTGGTGGGCCATGGGGAGGCAATCTCCACCCGACACAGAATGCTCCAGACGGGGAAAAGCAGCGCTTCGATATCGCTCCGGGGACCATATTTTGTGCATTTAACACAACTGAATGCAGACAGAAGTCCAGAAAGAAAATTGAAGCCTGTGCTCTCCTGACAATGGGGGATTGAACCAGGGAAGGGATGCCAGGTGAACGACTGCCCCCTGGTGTCCAAAGACGGTGGTGCGGTCATTTGCAGAGTCCTCGGTGGTGGAGTTGCTTCTTGTGTTGGCTGCTGTCATTTCCTGCCCACCCCCCATCCCCACTTTCTTTCCTTACAGTTATTTTCTGGGACCGTAATGGCTTCAGTGTATTTAAGGCTCCTAACATGGCTTTTCTATGGCCAGCTCTCTCTAAATTCCTACAGAAACACATTCAGGCAAGCAGACTCGGGGGCTGGCTTCCCACCCACTTTAAAAGCCTGTAAGCAGGGATCCGGCAGCTCTCCGTAGCCGGCAAGTAAACATGCCAACTGTTTTAAAAATCTGGAGATTGTATTGAAAAAAATCTAGGCCTGACACATCTTTTGGAAAGAAATGGGAAAATCTGCCCATTTCTGGCCTGCACCCTAATAAGGTGACCAGGCGTCCTGCTTTTGGCGGGACAGTCCCAATTTTTAACAATTTGTCCCGCGTCCTGCGGTGTTAAAAAAAAAAAAAAAAAAAAAAAAAAAAAAGTCTAAGAGATTTAAAAGAATCTTTCCAAAAATCAGAACTTTTTTAAAAACACCGCGGGACGCGGGACAAATTGTTAAAAATCGGGACTGTCCCGCCCAAAGCGGGACGCTTGTCACCTTACCCTGGCTTAACAAACGTAGGCCAGCGCTGAGACGCTGCTGCCCATTTTGAACAAAAGAGGTGCTTTCTCATCCTCCACCACTCCCCGCCTTCCCCTATTGGCTCACTCACGGCTCTGACATAGCCTCTGGGTTTGTTTCCACGGCCTAAGCCTGTCCACATGCGGTTCGTTGGCCTTTTGAGTGTGGCTCTTCGGCAAAATACCACAGCCTGGGCGAGTCTGTTTTTGAAGAAGTGGCATTAGGAGAAGTTTTAAAAAATTGGCTCTCCAGAGAAATGTCAATCGTTGTGCTGTTGACATTTGGCTCTGTGGACAAACGAGTTTGCCGACCACTGGCCTAAACTCATTAAAGTGTTTGCACTGGCATCGCAAGAAGGGATGGAGAAAGGATGGTATCTCTAAAAGTAGATGATTGCCCCCCCCCCCGCCCCCCGCTAGCTGGTTTGGCTCAGTGGATAGAGCGTCAGCCTGAGGACTGAAGGTCCCGGGTTCAATTCCAGTTAAGGGCACATGCCGGGTTGTGGGGGCGTGCAGGAGGCAGCCGATCAATGATTCTCTCTCATCATTGATGTTTCTATCTCTCTCCCTCTCCTTTCCTCTCTGAAATCAATAAAAAATATTTTAATAATAATAATTATTATTATTTTAATAATAAAAGTAGATGATTCTATCACCTTATGCCTAGAGGACATAGGTCCACAAGCCCCATACGACCCAGTGTAGTGAGGATAAGTGACCTGCTCAAGGCCACACCAATAGTAAGTCCTGGGCCCTGCATGTGAACACTCATCTGTCTGGCCCCAGAGCCTCACTGCTTTCCACTCCTCCACCAACCACTTCCGGTCCTTCAGCGGCCCTCCTCTGGGAAACAATTGCGATAGCAGACACTTGTCACTTCGCTCTCACACAAGGCCCCAGGGGCTGTACGGTCCGCACATTGTCCCAATCTTGCAAAAAGCAAACGGGGATCTGGGAGGTCAAACGGCTGAATGTGCTCAGTTTGCAAGTGGTAACCATGGGGTTTGAACTGGGGGCTGTGTGACTCCAAAGGCGACACCCACAGCCCCTCACTCCCTCGGCGTGGCTCCCGGAAGGGAATGTGTGTGTTGGAGGAGGTCAGATCCTGAGGGCCAGAGCTGAGCTGTAGCACCAAAGCTAGCTCACCAGAGAGGAGTGCTGTCACAGGGGGGCTGCGATGCCAAAAACTGGGGCTGCCTCTCCTAGGCCACCTCACAGCCTGCTGTCCCACAGCTGCGCTGTTTCACCCCGGGGCTGTTCTCACTGCAGTCTCCCCCTTCTCCATGACTCCTGTTAGTGTTGAAATCACACCAATGACCATTGGTTGACATAACATCTTTTTTAAAAAATATATATATTATTTATTGATTTCAGAGAGGAAGGGAGAGGAAGAAAGAAACATCGATGATGAGAGAGCATCATTGATCGGCTGCCTCCTGCACGCCCCTTACTGGGGACCCAGCCCGTAACCCACACGTGTGCCCTGACCGGGAATTGAACCGTGACCTTCTGGTTCATGAATTGAACCGTGATCTCCTGGTTCGTGGGCCGGCTCTGGACCACTGAGCCACACCAGCCGGGCTGACATAACATCTTCATGCTTAAAATTACTGGGCAGGTCCTGAATGTTTCAGTATTTGTGAGTTACGATGGAGGTTTCAGCTTCTGCGTGAAGGGGGGAAAAATCCTCTGTCTCTTTAAGGAAGCAAAGCAAGCAGCCAGGCCCTTCTCTGGAGGATCCACATTTAAAAGTCAGGTTGGAAAGGGGAGAGGGGGGAAAAAGGGGGAAAGGTGATCCTGGCAGCACAAGGTGGAGAGGAAGAACTGGGCTGTGGAGTCAGGTTAGCAGGCTGGAGAGGTGCAAGTCATCCGCATCCTCCTATTACACCTGGGGAAACTGAGGCCAGGGAGGTGCGGGCGGGACTGCGAGTTTCCGTGCCTGCACCGAACCTGCCCAGATCCGCACCTGCACGGCCTCCTCTGCACCGGCCACTCGCGCCCTCTCCCAGGTCCCGCCTCTCCCGTTGCCTGTTGGCTGCGGCGGGCCCGAGAGCGACGCAGAAGCCAGCCAATGGGAGTAGCCCACGGCGAGTCTTTCCCGGGAAGCTGACGTAGACGCGAGAACCCGGAAGTGCGAGGGGCGGAGCAGTGAGGGGAGCCAACCCGCGGCGAGGAGGGTGACGAACCGACCAATGGCGAGTCGGGGAGGGCGGGGTCAGGAGGCGGAGGGAGCCTGAGAACGCCGGGAAGGAGGCGGCGGCGGTGCCTGGCGGGCGGAGGTGCGCGGTGAGCCGGGGGCGAGCCCGAGGGCCGGGAAGGGGGCGGCAGGGCCGAGGGTCCGGAGGGTGGGGGTTCGGAAAGGGGCGGCCCCCCGGGATGACCTGAGCCCAGTCCACGTCCCTCCCGGGGCCTCGGTGTCTCCCTTCCCGGCGGCGTAGTCGGGGGCGAGGAATCCGCGCCTCCAGGGGCGCCCTGCTCCCTCCTGGCGCGAACCCGCGTCCCCGGAGAACTCCAGCCCCGCCGAGCAGGGAGGCACCTGGGCTTCGCCGGGTGCGGGCGCAGGACCACTCGGACGAAGCAGAGACCCACACCGTCTCCGTTAGACAGTGTAAGGAGCCAGGTTCCTCCGTTAGACTCACAGCCCGAAGCAATCAAAAGCCTGATGAGCCCCTCCAGGTGCATGGAGGCCTCGCCCCAGGAGCAGCCGGAGCAGGTGCACAGGCCCTGGTGGTGGATGGAGAGGAGGCGGGGGGGGGGGGGGGGGGGAGGAGGGAGAGAGACTTGGGCACCTGCGCCGGGAGGCACCTGGGCTTCATTCCTGGTGCCCCGATTTACTCCCCGGGGGCCTCCGGGGGGTTGGCCTGCCCTGCCTCTGTGTCTTGTTTCCTCCTCCTGCAAAATGGAGCTGGCTAGCTCTCCTCCAGGTACCGAGGGTTGTGGCAGTAATGCATGGCTAGCACTCAGCTCAGTGCTCAGCACCCCATAGCTGCCCAATAAATGGTTATTGTTAGCATAATGGTGCTTGCATCCCTGACCCCCACCCTCACCCCCATACACACACTCCCACCGCCAGCCCCAACCACAGGCCCCCCTGGCACAGAGGACGAGGGGTCCCTCGCTCTGGCCTCACACTGAGTTAGTTTTTTTTGAGATGCTTGGCTGCCCCCACTCTAGGCAGGGATCCCACCGTCTCTGGGGGGAAGCCAGTAAAGGGAGGAAGGCCAGAGAGAGGGATTGGCTTCGTGGCTAATAGCAGGGTAAGGGCGGGAAGAGGGGGCCCCCGCCATTGGGCAATAAGTCAGAGCACCAGATAGTCGTGCTTATCAAAAAAGATGGGCCTCGGAACTGTCTTAGCCCATTTGTGTGTGTGTGTGTGTGCGCGTGCGTGCGTTAGATGCTCAGCACAAAGGGATTTTTTAAAAAAATCTTTTTATTGACTTTATTTTTTTATTGATTTTTTACAGAGAGAAAGAGACAGGGATAGAGAGTTAGAAACATCGATGAGAGAGAAACATCCGTCAGCTGCCTCTTGCACACACCCCCATGCCCCCGGGGATGTGCCCACAACCAACGTACGTGCCCTTGACCGTAATCGAACCTGGGACCCTTCAGTCCGCAGGCCGATGCTCTATCCACTGAGCTAAAAAGGTTTCGGCAGCACAAAGGAATTTTTGATGAAGGGGAGAGACTCTAGAGCCACAGGGAGCTGAATTCAAGCCCCAAGGCTGCCACTTGCCCCGTGGGTGACTTGGGGCAAGAGGCATTCCCCTCTCTGAGCCTGTGTCCTCATCTGGAGGGTGGGGGGCAGGTGACAGTAGCATCAGCTCCTGCTATAGATTGCAGGAGGGTATGTGCAGGTCCTTCGTGCTTGGCACACAGCAAGTGCTTAATAAGTGCTGGGTGCTGAAATCGGTTTGACTCAGTGGATAGAGCATCAGCCTGTGGACTGAAAAATCCCAGGTTCGATTCCGGTCAAGGGCACATCTCCAGTCAGGGGTGGTGTGGGGTGCAGGAGGCAGCTGATCGGTATTTCTCTCTCATTGATGTTTCTAACTCTCTATCCTTCTCCCTTCCTCTCTGTAAAAAATCAATAATATATATATGTGTGTATATATATATTTTAAAATATATTTTATTGATTTTTTTACAGAGAGGAAGGGAGAGGGATAGAGAGCCAGAAACGTTGATGAGAGAGAAACATCGACCAGCTGCCTCCTGCACACCCCCTACCGGGGATGTGCCCGCAACCAAGGTACATGCCCTTGACCGGAATCGAACCCGGGTCCTTTCACTCCGCAGACCGACGCTCTATCACTGAGCCAAACCGGCTTCGGCAATAAAATATATTTAAAAAAATAAAAATAATAAATGCTGGGCAACTGCAGTGCTGCTATTCAGGCTGGCCCCGCCCCCATGTATCCCACTCCTTGCGTGCCCCCGCCCCCTGGTCACGCGAGTCAGGAAGAGGGGGGTCTCCACGCCCCAGCGGAGACAGGCACGTGTCCTACACATAGCGGTCCCCCCGGCTCATCCCCGCACCTCTCGTTCCTTTCAGGTCCGGCGCGGGCTCTCGGACGACCCCGGGCATGTGCGAGGGGCGCCCCCCCGGGCCCAGATGACACTCGCGCCGATGGCGGCGTCCGTGATGGCCGTGGCCGAACCCAAATGGGTCCCCCTCTGGGGCCGCCTCCTGTGGGTGACGCTGCTGAGCATGGCGCTGGGGTCGCTGCTGGCCCTGCTGCTGCCGCTGTCGGCCGTGGAGGAGCAGCGGCTGGCCCTGCTCCGGGGCTTCTCCCTGCTCCGGAGCCACTGGGACCGGGCCCAGCACGCCGGCAGCAGGTGCTCCAGCCCCTGCACGGAGCTCAGCGTCACCGCCAGGGACGCGGGCCTGCTGGTGGTCAAGGCCCCGGCCTCCCCAGGTAAGACAGAGCGGCCGTCTCCCCTCGGCTCTTGGGGTTTTGTTTTTATGGATTGTGGCACATTTTATTTATCTGTTACCGTTTATGTCATTTGCGCACTTTTTAAGTTGTATTTATCGGGGAAACATGGGTTAATAACATAAACCTGAGGTGTACGACTTTATAAGAGGACATCTGTATGTTCTGTTGTGCGCTCCTCACCCGAAGTCTTGTCTCTCTCTGTCACCACGTACCCTCTTCGTCCTCCCACCAATCAGTCCCCTCCCCCTTCGGAAACCACCTTTCTGTTGTCCACCATTTTGTTTTGTTTGTTGCTTTTTGCTTTATATCCCACCTATGAGTGCATTGAAACAGTTCTTGTCCTTCTCCGGCTGACATGTCACTTAGCGTGATACTCTCCAGATCCCATCTTTTCATGCTGCCGAAATCGGTTTGGCTCCGTGGATGGAGCGTCGGCCTGCAGACTGAGGGGGTCCCGGGTTCGATTCTGGTCAAGGGCGTGTACCTTGGTTGCGGGCACATCCCTAGAAGTGGGTGTGCAGGAGGCAGCTGATTGATGTTTCTCTCTCATCGATGTTTCTCTCTCTCTTCCTCTCTGTAAAATATCAAAAAAAAGATCCATTCATGCTGTGGCAAATGGCAATATTTCACCTTTTTTATGGTTAAGTAGTATATATAGTCCATTATATGTGTGTACCATATCTTCATCCATTTTAGCCGTCAAAGGACACTTGGGTTGTTTCCATGCCTTGGCTGTTGTGAAGAGTGCTGCAGTGAAGGTAGGGCTACGGATGTCTTTATGAATAAGTTGTTTTCACATTGTGGGGGTGGAGACCCAGAAGAGGGGTTTCTGGGTCATATGGTGGCCATTGTAACAGGTATGAGATGGTGCCTTGTAGTTTTGATTCGCGTTTCCCTTGTCACTAGTGATGGTGAGCATCTTTTCAGATGCCTGTTGGCTGTGTCTTCCTTGGAGAATGTCTAGTCGGGTCCCCCGCCCATTTTTTAACCGTGTTTTTTGTTGTTGAATTGTATGAGTTCTTTATGTAGTTTGCATGTTAGCCCCTTCTTGGAGGTGTGATTTGTAAATATCGTCTCCCGTTCGGTTGGCTGCCTTTTTGTTTTTATGGTTTCTTTGCCGTGCAGCTTTTTGGTTTGATGCAGTGCCATCCATTTGATTTTACTTCCCTTACCATTGGGGTCAAGTTCACAAAAATCCCTAAGGCCCTGCAAGGTCTGTATGTTTAGTGCGCGCCTCTCTATCTCTCTCTCTCTCTCTCTCTCTCTCTCTCTCTCTCTCTCTCTATATATATATATATATATATATATATATATATGTATATGTATATGTATATGTATATGTGTATATATATATATTTTTTATACAATGGGTTCCCGTTCTCGAATTCAATTAGTTCCAGAAGGCTGCTTGAGAAGCGAGTTGTTCGAAAACAGAATCATCTTTCCCATTAGAAATAATGTAAATTGAATTACTCTGTTCCAGATCCCCAAATGATTTCGTTTTAACTTTTCTTAAATTTATTAACTCACCCCCTACTAGCCTTAAACTATACTAGTGGTCAGCAAACTGCGGCTCGCGAGCCAGTTTGCCACTCTGTTGACTAATGAGTTTGCCAACCACTGACCTAGACGCCTCTCGATTCCAATAATTACAGGCTGTTGTTGTTCTTTGTGATTATTAGTCAACAAACCTTGGCTCGTGAGCCGCAGTTTGCCGACCACTGAACTATACCACTGCCTCCAAAATGCCGGCACCAGCTGCTTCTCATGCGCCCAATTCCCAGGTTTCTCTACCGATTCCAATTGCCTGAGGTGTTTTGTGAGCACTTTCGCACATTGGCGCTCTTGATGGCCTCTTTCTGTTTCGGAATTGTGCCCATTGTCCTTGTTGTTCACCAGCAGCAAAAGCATCCTCTCCTGTGTTTGTTGCCTAAGAGATGCTTTTTGTCAGCGCGAAAGGGTTGTCAGGCGAAAACTGAAGTTTTGGTCGACAACCAAGACTTTCTGTGAAGAACTTGATTGGAAAGCGAATTGTTTGAGGTGAGAGACGTTGGGGAACCGAGGGCTGGCTGTGTTTTGTTGATTCAGGCCTTCCCGTCTTTGACCCACTTTAGCTTTACTTTTTGTGTTTGGTCTGCCGGCCCTTGTTCTGTTCTTTTGCATGTGGTGTGGCTTTTTCGTCTTCCCGGGGTCACTCATGGAAGAGACGTTCCTTTTCTCCAGTGTATGTTTTGGCTCCTTTTACGGAAATCAGTTGCCCATATATTTAGGGTGTCCCCCAAAATGTATACGCGCTTTGAGTAACTATAAAGGCAGTGTTTATTAAAATACGTTGCATTTGCAAAACGTAATAGGACCACAAACGTCGTGTGCTGTGTGTATTTGGGGGGATGCCCTGTACGGGAGGGCGTGTTTCTGGGCTCGGTCCGGTCCATTGGCACGCTGTGTAGATGCCGCTGCTCTGCACCTTTGCGGCACCCCAGATTGTTGGCATCATTTCCCAGCTTCCCTTCCCGGGTTCTGCCGGGGTGTCTGGGCAGCGGAGACAAGCTGGCGGTCTCACAGCTCGGTGCCCCGCCGGCGGCAGAGGCTGAGGGCACCGTTAAGACTTCCCAGCTGCCTCTCCCTGGCTTAGCCTCGATGGGGAGCCGGAAGGGAGGGGTCCTTTCCTGGCGGGAACCTGCCCGGCCCCACACACTGCAGGCTGCACACACTTCTCCATCTCCATCTACTGAACTTCATCTCTGCCCCTGTCCTTCCTGTCCCACCTCCCCGCTTCCCGTCCTCGGGCGCTCCTGCGCGGGGATCCTTTAGGCATTAGGGCGTTGAGGTGATGCTCCGTTGAATCCGTGGTCTTTGTGTACATTCTAAGGGAGAAACAATGGCGTCGTCTCACTCCCCCGTGGTACGGACATCACCCTCTTCAGCACTTCTCAGGTGTCCAGGATCCTCTGTGTCCTGGGGCGGGGCATGGGGATACAGTGAAGAAGTCAGCCCTGACCTCCCAGCCTGTACAGGCAGAAAGGTGACAGGTACAGCGTCACCAGTGTGGTGATGGGGGAGCGAAGGGGGTCACAGGAGCACACCAGGAAGGCTCCCTGGAGGAGGGGGCACCTAAGCTGAGACCGAGTGTGAGCAGGAGTGACCCAGTGGAACAGTTGTGAGGGGACCAGAGGGTAGGAGAGCCCGGGGCACTTAAAGAACTAAAAGAAGCCCAGTGTGTGTGGCTGATTCTAGCTGGGGGAGGGGGGGGCCCTTTGGGGAGAGACTGGTGGAAGGAAACGAGATGTCAAGCAGGTGTGGCTGAAGATTAACGGAATTAAAGCTAAGGGCCCAGGGATGGGGAGGCCGAGGGAGCCAGCACCAGCGGGGAGTTGTTCCCAGCCCGGCCTACAGGCAGGGGAGGCACCACCGGATGGATCACCAGAACAGCCAGGAGCTGGAGAAGATGCAGGCAGGGCCGTGCTGGCTCACAGTCCCCCAATATGGCAAATGGAAGGCAGGGGGCCAGGTGATACCTCCTGGGGTACAGAGAACGGCTCTGGGGACACATGGAAAACCACCACGTGCATACATGCAGGTCCGTCACATGCAGTGGTACGGGGCCTGAACAGCCTGCCTAGAACAAGCCCCAAGGCCATGTCCCCCCCGGGGGCCCAGCAGAGGTCACAGGTGACCTGAGGGTCCGTGGCCACGCCCTCCCTCCCTGCTAATGCCTCTTTGGCTCTTTTCCAGCCGCCAGGTTGGAAGCCAAAGCGGCTCTGCACCAAGCCCTGGAGATGAAACGCCAGGGCAAGCGCAAGAAGGCCCACAGGCTCTTCCTGCACGCCCTGAGCATGGACCCCGACTCGGTGGACGCGCTCACCGAGTTCGGCATCTTCTCCGAGGAGGAGGAGGACATCATCCAGGCGGACTACCTGTACACCCGGGCGCTGACCATCTCGCCCGCCCACGAGAAGGCGCTGGTCCACCGGGACCGCACGCTGCCGCTGGTGGAGGAGATCGACCAGCGCTACTTCAGCATCATCGACGACAAAGTGAGGAAGGTCATGTCCATCCCCAAGGGCAGCTCGGCGCTGCAGAGGGTCATGGAGGAGACGTACTACCACCACATCTACCACACGGTGGCCATCGAGGGCAACACCCTCAGCCTCTCGGAGATCCGGCACATCCTGGAGACCCGCTACGCGGTGCCGGGGAAGAGCCTGGAGGAGCAGAACGAGGTCATTGGCATGCACGCGGCCATGAAGTACGTCAACGCGACGCTGGTGTCCCGCATGGGGTCCGTCACCATCGGCGACATCCTGGAGATCCACAGGCGGGTGCTGGGTTACGTGGATCCCGTGGAAGCCGGCAGGTTCCGGACGACACAGGTCCTGGTGGGGCACCACGTCCCTCCCCATCCGCAGGATGTGGAAAAGCAGATGCAGGAGTTCGTCCAGTGGCTCAACTCCGAGGACGCCATGAACCTGCACCCCGTGGAGTTTGCGGCCTTGGCCCATTATAAGCTCGTTTACATCCACCCTTTCATCGACGGCAACGGGAGGACCTCGCGCCTGCTGATGAACCTCATCCTGATGCAGGCGGGCTACCCGCCCATCACCATCCGCAAGGAGCAGCGGTCCGAGTACTACCACGTGCTGGAGGTGGCCAACGAAGGCGACGTGAGGCCCTTCATCCGCTTCATCGCCAAGTGTACGGAGACCACCCTGGACACCCTGCTCTTCGCCACAACGGAGTACCCGGTGGCACTGCCGGAGGCCACACCCAATCACTCTGGGTTCAAGGACACGCTGCCGGTGAAACCTTAACCCTCCCATATCTCCCCTTGGCGACAGGTTTCCAGGGGGAGGGGGGGGGAAATCAATACTTAGCATTTCTAGAAACCTTGTCTCCAAAGCAGAAGGAAACAGATAAGGAACTTAAAAGGTTCTTTATCTCCAAATGTGTTTCTTTTTTAAAAAAAGAAAATAACTAAGTTATTAAGCCTTGTCTCTAAGATAACTTATAAATTCAGCCAAGTTATTTATTTTCTTCTTTTGAGCCAGTAAATGTGTCTGCCATCTGTGCTGGTGGCCCGTCCTGTGGGGGTCCCAGCAGGCATTGGGGGCACCAGTGCTCCTTGCGTGACCAGACCAGTTCTGGAGCAGAATTTGCACTAAGGTAAGGAAAGGCCAACACGGGGGTGAGGTCCAGAGACAGGACGAATCCGCCAGGTCTTCCTCTGAGGCCGGCTGAGGCCGGCTGTGACTGCCTGGAGGTCAGCACTCCCGGGAAAACCTGATCCCAATTTCGAGAAATGATTGAAAGCTTGCTTTCGTAGAGGTGTTAGTCGTGTGACTCATTCTGTCAGGGCCAACTTCTGAGATACAAAATGAAAGAAATGAGTGTTGCCATTTCTAGTTTTACCTTGCCCTTGCTTATTTCAGGGAAGAGCCATAGTTTGCAGACTCTAGTGTCAGAGGCTATTTTTCTAATTAATAAGGGAATGGCCACCCCGGTTTGCCTGTTGATGTTTCTCTCACTTCATTTGCAGCAACTCAGACCAGCTGTGTTAGTCTGGCAGCTCCCTGGGCTTTCACCGAACAGCTGATCCTGCTGCCGGCCAGGTACCAGGCAGTCGGGCGAGTCTGCCCTCACCGCCCCCTCCGAGTTCAGCATCTTCTCTTGGTAGATGTTAAAGAAATCAGGTGCCGTGTCAGCATCTCAGTGAGTTCATTAGAGCACCAGTTTGTGCTAAACCACAAAAACTCTCTGACCACAGCACTGCTCACCTGTCCCCCCTTCCCACAGCCCCTGTATGTCCAGCCTCTCCCTGGGGGAGGCAGAATAGACTGTCTTGGAGTGGCCTTACTTTCCTAACTTATAAAATGTTTTATGTCACATGGGCAAGCTGTCCTTCTATGACATAGAATCTCCTCTTTCAATCACATACAGCTCAGGTGCCATTACAGCTGCTGCTGAGTGAGAATGGGCAGAGCCGTGATGCCTAACCCTGCGCTGCACTTTGAATGTCGGTGAAAAGATAATGTCTCTGATGTGAGAATTCCGATCCTAATAGTAATGAGGTCACTGCTCTTAAGTAGCAAGTGTTTAGATTATAGGTAATTGTTGAACAAGCACATTCAGAATGGTTTTCTGGAAAATAAGTATAAAGCTGTATGAAATGGCCCCAAGTGATAATTACTCAGACCTTTATAAAAGTATTTTCATACTTGTGTGCTGCCATACGGTATTTAACCTTAAATCTGTCGTCTTGATTTTATAAAGCTCACCAAGGAAGCCTGATGAAAGTGCTTGCTTTTACTATGGAAATTGGCACTTTAGCTATATGTGAAGGACATTATTTTAAGTAACTGACTCTAATAAAATATTTTTATTATATTAAATAAATGCCTGAGACTACTATGTTGTCTTTTTCAAGAGGTGCCCCATTGTCAGGAGGATGCAGGAGGGGTTGTCAGAAATTCAGCCCGCTTCTTTATGAAGGTTGAAGCTGAAGACACACCACAGCTGAAAAGACTTGTAAGTCAAACCCCAGTCACTTTGATTTAAAAGTTCTTACACATCCGTCAGGTAAAGCAAGGTACACGAATTTCAAAACACACCCAAACTGGAATGCACAGCGGAGTACCATTCTGCAAGAGGTTCTTAAGAGAACTTCGGTTTAATAAACAAAGCTACATGAGGAAAGTTGAAGTTTGCACTGACATGGCATTTAAACAAAACCTAAGGGCTGAAACTCAGTATTGAGACAAAGAACAACACAGCCCACTATTCACGAGGCAAAGAAAAGGGTCCACGGCAGGTGGCACACAGAATTCCTGTACAAAACAAATGTCACATATTTTGAGGAAACAGTGAATTGACGTGTCACAAATACATAATATAAAAACGCACAGCCCCTAAAACAAAAATCCACCAAATGTTTTTCAGGTGACTTGCCCACCCCTTTACTAAAATAGGCCATTCTGGTGAATTGCTAGCGTTTGCCGTTTTGTCTTTTATAAAAGAGTGACAGGCATATGGACTGTGCAGAGTGTAAGAGAAATGTCTTATAAGAAGGGGCCTGAGTTGGTGAAACATTTGGACAGATGTGTCTCAAAGGGTGTGTCCAAGTTTCACTCCCGTTTCTCTTCAAGACAAAAAATATCTTAGAAACGATACCTGGTGCCCAGGCCATGGAGTGACTGTTTCCCTGTCACCCTCAATGTGAGGGAACACCGACAGCCTCTGCTCGGCACCCGTCCCCGTTCTGTCTACGCCAGGGACACCGCGCTGCCTCGGGCCCTCCCGTGCCCGGTGCAGCTGGGTGGTGGTGGACCTCCCGGCAGCAAGGAGGCAGGCATCTCCTTTCTCCGAGTCCCGTTCACTTTCTCAGAAGCAGCTTGGCAAAGTCGGCATTGGACATCTTGGGAGCCTCGGTGGCCGCTGAGGCGGTGGCCGCGGGCTTCGAGGCGGGGCCGTTCTCGGCCTGAGCTGCGGCGGTGCTCGGGCGGTGCAGGGCGCGGGGCAGCATAGAAAGCTGGGTCCTTCCCTTCCCCCGCCTGGAAGAGCAGACACTGAATGTACCCTTTCAAGTAACCCATTGACCCCTGGTTCATTTGGAGACGGCCCTGGCCAGCATCTGGCTGTCGGGCTTTGTTTAAACACATGACTTCAACTAGCAAAGAGGACTTTAAAGAAGTCACAGGGTACCTGGCAAACACCGGGAAGGGTTGCGCTGCAGGGGACTGGCTGGCTGCCCTAACGTGCTGTGCTAAGAGGAGACCAATCCCCCGTGGTATGACGGGACAAAGTCTGCATGGCTAGCCTGCACATACTTACGCTCCATATGTCTGCCGGGGCACAGTGGGGCCCCCTGGTCCTTTCCTTGCCTCTGGCTTCTCCGGAACTTTCCTCTGAGGGGGGTTGCTGATGGCCACTTTGATGACATTCTCTTTGATAGTCATGCCGTCCATCTTCATGACCGCCTGTGATGCCTGGGACTCGTTTTCGTACTCCACGTAGGCCAGGCCCTGAAAGGGAGAGGCAGGTCAGTGCTGGGGAGTCTGGTCGGGACAGGCACCCCATCGACAGGTGAGCTCGCACCACTGCACCTTTGTCTACAGGTTTGCTCCCTGCCCCACGCTTCCCCTTCACGTCTGTGACGGACTGGAACTTCAGTGACCTCCGTAAGGTCAGTACCTCCTGTGGTTGCTCCGGCCAAAGAAAGAAAAGGACCGACGGACCAGTGTAAATAAATCCAGCTATCCTATCGGCTGCGGTGCCTGGACAAGGCGAGCAGCCCAGGTGTGGCCTTTGTGCCCCCTTATTTCATAGTAACTCTTAATTAACCTGGACCGGGGTGGGGGGGGGGGGGCAGAGAAGAAAGGCAATACAAACACAAGTTAAACAACATGGGCCCATTACTCAGAATGGGGTGCAAAGAGGGTTTAAAAAGAGACTAGAAGGGGTGGAGGGAGCTGAGGAAATGGCTGGAGTCGGGCAGGAAGGAGACTGCCGAGGGCAGCCCCTCAGGCCCCTCGCCTCTAATTCCGAACTGTGCTCCCCTGTGAATTCATGCTTGATTTTTTTTTTTTATTATCTTTTGAGTACAATGAGATGCAGTTAATCTGACTCTAAATGCAAGCAGAGCCTAATGTGCCATTTGTTTCTCAGCAGATAAACTAGGACCCCAATGATCTGCACAGACGCAGAACTGGCTTCCCCCGAGCCTGGACGTCCACTCCGACACTGACCTTCGGCTTGCCAGCCCGGTTGGTAACCAGCCTGATGTCCTTCACGGTGCCATGAGCCTGGCAGATCTCTTCGAGCTCCTCTTTAGTGCAGGAGAAGGGCAGGCCCGAGATAAACAGCTTGTGTTTCTCCAGGGCAGTGCTGTACCGGAACACCTAGGAAGGAAGGAGGGGAAACCAACAATTAGAGGCCCAGCAGCACACTGGCCACGCCCCGGCAGGCCAGAGCTGACCTGGGTGCTAGGAATTGGTAACTGGGCACGTCACCACTTCCCTCCTCTACAGAATGGCTACAATGAAAGGAGCTATTCTCAGCGTGAGGATCCCCTAAGGCAGTGGTCGTCGGCAAACTCAGTCAACAGAGCCAAATACCAACAGTACAATGATTGAAATTTCTTTTGAGAGCCGAAAACAGACTTCTGCGCATGGACCACAAAGTTTCAACCACAGTGTCGTGTGAGCCCACACATGGTATTTTGTGGAAGAGCCACACTCAAGAGGCTAAAGAGCCACATGTGGCTCTCGAGCCGCAATTTGCCAACCACTGCCCTAAGGTGATACATAAAACATTTAGCACAGTCACTCCTATGCTCTCAATGGACCATCGCCATTATTCCGATTCCTCATTTTATGATCATGCATCAGCTAATGTGAGCTCCAAGTGACTGAGCCATGAATCGGACCTTAATTTAATTAACCAGCTCAGAACATAGCTATTCCATGTATGTGTGCAATCTTAGCTGCTGCACCAAAAACAATGTTCAGTCAGTCTATAGCAGCCCTGCGTGAAAGCCGTGCTTTTCCCCACAAACATACCTTAAAGTCAGGGTTTTTGCTCTTGTCCACACAGGGGGAAACGAACATTGGCCTCCCGCCTACGTCCTTCCGGTCCAAGCCCAGCGCCTGCAGGGCCGCCTTCTCCTCCTTGAACTCCACGTAGCAGTAGCCCCGGAAGTCGCCCCGGTTGCTGAAGATGGGGCGGACCTCGGCCACCTCCCCGCAGGCCTCGAAGAGCGGCCGCAGCTTCACGTCGGGCTCGGCCATGCTGTAGGGCAGGTTGCTGACGAAGACGGTGACGCTGTCCTTGCTGCTGTCGTGGGGCACCTTGGGCACGTCCTTCTTCGGGGCGGCGGCCCTCTCCTGCTTCGAGGCGGGGGCGTCGTCTGCAGAGGCGCTTTTCCCAAAGAGACCCGTTTCCGCTGCCAGGTCCGGAGCCTCCGCGGCTGCAGGAACGCTGTTCTCAAGCTTCCTGCGCTTGGAAGGCCGCTCTGCGGGTTGTCGAAGAGAAGCAGCAACAATTACCTTCCCTCCCGTCACTGGTCACTGAGCCGGTGCCCCGACGGCTCTGCCCACTGTGCACGGCGGCTGCAGCAGCGGCAGGGGACCGGCACCCGCTCCTGCTGGCCGGTGAGCACCGCCTGCCGAGTCTTTCCTGGCCCACGGCTGGTCCACCCCTTTCTGGACTCGGATGACATTCGGACGAGGGGGCTAACTCAGGTAGAAACAGTAAGTCCTCTGTCCACTTAGTTCTGTGAAAGTCACGGGGTCTGGAAAGTACAGCTGGCCAATCCACGGCCCCGCTCCTACAAGGCTCAGGTCAGCAAGGACAAGGCTTGGCACCTGCGTCTAAAGCGTCTGGGTGACTCTGAAGTGTGTGCTTCACGTGACCACACTTTGGAAAGCTCTGCAAAGGGCTTATAGTTCCTAACTACGTCCACTATCGTCTTGTGTCCTTCAAGAGAGCTGAACAACATCCTGCTCCAGCCCACCTCCCCACTCTCTCCAGGCACAACCCACCTCCCCACTCTCTCCAGGCACAACACTGAGACCCATTTGGTGCTGGACCCCCACTTCCAGAGCCTTCCACCAAGTTCCCACTGCTTCCTGAAGTCTCACCCTGCACACTGTGTTCAAGAGCATCCGAGTGGGGCCCAGCCAGCTGGCCTGCTGCTGCTGCAGCCTCACACCATGCACCTGGCCCCCAGCATGCGCCGGGGCACACACCCAGTCATTTGCTGCTCAGAGAGAGTGCCAGGCTGTTTTGTGCCTCGTGCTGACACCAGCTCTGGCTTCCCTTCTTTCCCTCTCAACAGTCACTCACTCCTGCCCCGCTGCCAAGATGCACACATCACTCTCATGAACTCTTTCTTGCAAGAGCTGACCCACTCATGCCTTTACTTCCACCATAATCCACATCTCACCTGCCACAGATTACACAACATCAGTCACAAGGCACGTTTGCCTTACCCTGCTAGCCCAGAAGCTCTGAGGGGCAAAGAGTTGCTACGGTCATTTCTGAAGGCCCCAAAAAGGCGTGCAAGAAAGGTCACCTGAATGATGGCTCCATTCCCATTTCCCTCTGGCTGACAACTTTGTACCAGAAAAATGCACAGAGTTCCTTCATGCCTAGAGACAATTCTTTACCTTGACTGACTGCGGAAATAAATCTGACCCATACCTACCCATTCCTGAAGTTGCATGGCTGACAGAAACACTGGCTGAAAACTCTGACTCAAAACCATAGGTGAGGGCAAGAAGGCAGGTGTCTATAGGTGGGGCTAGGCCAGCAGTCGGCAAACTGCGGCTCAAGAGCCACTTGTGGCTCTTTGGCCCCTTGAGTTTTTAGCAAAGGCCAGCTTAGGAGTACCCTAATTAATAACAATGTACCTACCTATATAGTTTAAGTTTAAAAAATGTGGCTCTCAAGAGACATTTCAGTCGTTGTACTGTTGATGTTTGGCTCTGTTGACTAATGAGTTTGCCGACCACTGGGCTAGGCAATGGTAAGGGACGCTGCACCCTGGGCGGGAAGAAGGGGATGTCAACATGGGACAGGAACAGCTTGGGGTACGGGAGGCCGAGTGGTGAGGACGGCCCCACAGAGGCGGCAGTGGAGGCAACGGCACAGAGAAGGGAGTGGAGCGCAGGTCCCTTGCAGGGCAGGACCTGGCACAGAGGTAGGCAGAGACAGGAAGGGTGGTGGAGTGTCTTGCCAGCACCTGTTCTCAAATGGTTCAAGAAAAAAAGTTCTTTGTACTGTTTTTTTTGCAACTTCTCTGGGAGGCTGAGATGTTCCAAACTGTGTGTGTGAAAAGCTTTACCTTCGTCGTCGTCGCCCCACTCCTCCTCATCGTCCTCATCTGCTTTGCGCTTGTCTGCGCCTCTGGTCTTTTTCTTTTTCTGCGCTTTCTTCTCGGCCCGGGCCTTCTTCCGGAGCCCAGCCTTCTCCTCTGCTTGCTGGGCGAGGACGGCTTCCTTCTCCGCAGCCTGGAAAATGGGGCATGTGGTGCATCACTGGACGCAGCAATGACACTCTACCGACCGGTGGTGAGAAGGGACGGAGGGGCCAGGGAGGGGAAATTCATTACCAAGTGACAGGACGCGACCATAGGAGATGTGCTCACACCTTCCCTGCCAGGCTCTCCCGCCTCTCGGGATCCCTCTCCAACCCACAGTGTGTCTCACAACAGCCCAGGAATTGCCACGAGAAAAAGAATCTGAGAAACGGGGGCCCTAATGAATTTGGGGTGTTCATATTCCAATCACTAGAGAGGCTCTTGTTAATTATTTTTTCTTTTATTCTAGTAAATTTTAGGGCCAAAATCCCCGCACTACATAAAATAGTATCTATTGCTCGGGCTAAAGTTTAAAGTTGTTCTAAAAAAATAATAAAAGACTGATTTAAATATTGATTCAAATATGTCAGAATAAATACTTTTTAAGCAGAAGACATGTTTTAGATAGACTTCAAAGGTTTTGACAAAAAAATATTCACCGCAAACAAGGTCAAAACAGCCATCAGAGGGTCCCAAGACTTTCTACAAACAGCATCATTACCTTAATCCTCTGCTCATTCACACGGGCTAAGCGAGTTTCGGTTTTCTGAACAGCTATATCCCAGTCTTCCAAAGTACCTTAATGGAAAAAGAAGCGAACTTTCAGTTTTGGGGTTTGGGAAGCTTTTCTTAATTTCCCCACCCTCAGGAGAGCTCTCCCCTTCAAGAGTCAGCTCCCCATTTTAAGGTGATTTCACTGAAAGGCTTAGAATTCCAAGTCCTTCCAAGCTGTGATTAAAACATCCCTTCTCAAAATCAAAACAACAACAAAAAAAATCCCCTCTCTTTCAGAAGAGACTTGAAAACCAGAATATGATCTATTACGGGTGCTCCCTGGCAAAGATGATGAAACATTCCAACGCAAAAGGTGTAAGACATATCAAGGCAGTTGAGCATCTCAAATGATAAATGCTGTTTGGATGTTTCATTTCAAGTTCTGAGGGATTCCCACCCAAAATCCAGACCACTGCCAGGGGTAAATTCTCTATTTTCCTACTGGAAACTTAACATTGAGGCTCTAAACTTTGCAGGTGAGGCACACATTACTCGTTTGCACCTGTGCTCCTCTGGCATGCATGACCTGCTGGAGCAGATCAACTGGAGTGATCCTGACCCCAGGGGTCATCTGGAGTCACGACTAGGGGCAGGGAGGCCAGTGCTAAAAATACTACGGTGCACAGGATGGGCCTCTACAAAGAATTCTGAAAACCCATGCTAGAACTAGACAGCGCAGGGTCCTCTTGGATCTGGAGATCGCAGAGGATTCGATCTCATGGGGAGCACCACTCAAGGGTAGCCGTACAGTCTGTCCTTACAGACTCCAAGCAGAAGCAGAGCCGAGGGTCCCACCTTCTGTCCTCTCCATGGTGAGCAGCACCTCACAGACGTGCTCTGGGTAGTCACTGGTGCACTGGACGGCGCGGTGCAGAGCCTTCCTGCAGTGCTGGCTGTCGCCGTGCGCCCTAGGCAGAAAGCGAACAGGCTGCCACCGGGACAGGAGCAGAAGGCACACGGGGGAGGGCAGCTTCTCACAGGCAGGGCCCCAGGACCAGCAGCTCTGGCTCCAGTGCCCTCCACCAGTACAATGTGGTAGCAAAGAAAACACTGCTGGTGTCCGGGGTGCAGTCTAACCCAGCTTTTTCATGGAACACCATTTTCACTTCCTAACATGTAAATGTTAGAGTCCTAGATAACTCACATAAACAAAAGCTTGGGGGAGGGGAGCTCCTCAAATGTTAAGAGTGCCAATGGGTTCCGAAACCAGTTTGAGAACCTCTGACCTGGAGGAAAATTCAGCAAGCTTTAATAGTGTCCTCTCTGGGGGTGGGATTATAGGAAACTTTCACTTCTATGTTCAAGATCTACTGAAGAACAAACTGGTCATATTCTTTATGTCTTCCCCACGTTATCAATATTACTGGGCATACCTTATTTATGTAAAGTCATTTTAGAGCTTTGTAACAGGTGCATTACAATTGCATTTTCCTTTTTTAAACAGAAAAGTCTCGAAGAATATACCCAAACAATTAACTAATGGGTCCATAATTGTTAATAGTTTGGGGGTTTTTTCTTTTGTGCTTTTTAGTATTTTACACCTTTTATACAAAGCAAATATAATAAGAATAAATAGCTCCCCAAAAAGTCAAAATATGTCCAAAAATCAAACCAGCCCCCCCCCCCAAAAAAAAAAAATTTAAAAGAAACACCTAGCTGTAATAGCACAGACACAAAATACTATGCTAGTTCTCTAGCCCGGCCCACTAGAGAGAGAGGTGAAAGTTGGTGGTGGCCCACTGCAAAGAGCAAGCCCAAGCCAGCCGGTGCCAGCTGGTGCCAGCCAAGACTGAATACAAGTTACCCCTGACAGCGCACCGCCACCCCGCCCCGTCCGTTACCTTTCCAGGCTGTAATACTCAAGCCACATGTTGGCGTACTTGGCGTTTCCTTTGGTCATGATGCTGTCCCAGAGCTCCCGAGCCTTCTGCATGTTATTACACAGCCGAGCCTAAGATGCATGACAAGGCCCAGTTAGGAAAGCACCTGAACCGCATGACACCAACACCCCTTCCAAACAGACTTCAGACGGATCTGCCTGAAAAGCCGTCCCCTATCACTGGCATAGTCCCTGGCATTCCCTAAGCCGCCCTCCATGGTCACAGGGCCAGGCCAACCACGTCAGCCTTTCTGCAGTGACAGCCCAGTGTCTGCCTAGGCCTCAGAGTGTGAGCCCGTGGGCACTACAGCAGTACCGACTGGTCGCTTGTTTTTTATTTTTATCAAACTTAACTATAAGGGTTAATTGGAGAGGCCGTGTAGAGAAAGTCTGATCTATAAGCAAGTACCAACTCCCCCATTTACTAAGTGACTGGGGCAAATTGCTTAACCTCTCTGAACCTCAGGTGCCTCAGCTTGAAAATGACAACACAAACACCCATCCAGAAACTACCCGGCATTTCTCTGGCCTGACTCCCTCAGAGAATAAAACACTGGAATTCTACAATTCTATGATGATGATCAAGGGCAGGACCTGTGTCCTACTCCACTTGGGGTCCATGGTCCAGTAACTCAACTCTTGCTATCCTGTGATTATCTGTCACATCGCCTGCCTTCCACACTAGATTAAATCTTACCAGCGCAGGGAACCATGTCTACCTCATCTCCCCAGCACCCAGTCGAGTGCCTGGGCAAACAGCACCCACCTGAAAACTCTCATGAATGGGACACTGGGCAAGGGAGAGAAGTACATGAGTGAACGCCTGGCGTTCAGACCTAGCTGCACACCTTCTTCCTGGGAGCTAATATTTGCACTAAGATATAAACCAATGTGCACAAAGCTAGGTAAACAGCACAGGTCCCTACAGAGCCTAGACCATCAGCTGGGATTCTGACTCAGCTTCAGCCACACTAGCAGACCAAGGCCCTTCAAAGGCGGATGGAACCGATGGATTTGTCAAGAAACATTTACCTCGATCCTGGCCCAGTTCTGCATGATCATGCAGCTTGGATCCCCACTCTCATTGAAACCTTTAAAAACAGAATTAATCAAAATTAGAAAGTAGCTTAGAGACCAAGAGCCTTTGCCTGAAAAGGCACCTCAGCCCGGAGCAAGAAATACAACTGGACAAAGGAGGGGTCGGGGCCACACTCACGTTCTTCCACCTCCTGTTGCAGATACTCCAAAGCACGGGTGAAGGCGGACCGCAACTCCTCCAGCTCTTTACTGGAGTCTGGAAGCAAAAGAGGTCTGGCTTCATGAGAACACATGCCACGCCTGTCTTTTTATCGCACAATGAAACTCCCAGGGCCCGTTTATGCACCTGGCATCGTGCTGGGGGCACAGAGTGAAATTGCCAGCCCCTGCCCTCATCACACAGAGGGCAAGACACACTGGAGCGGAGCACAGCACAGGCAGTATAACAACAATAGTGAGCACTGGTACAGGGTGCCATGTGGGGTCTCCCCAGCCAGCAGAACGGCTCAAGGTCACGTGCAAAAACAAGTTAGATGAGGGTTCTGGCTGCTATTCTTTTTGAGGGGAAAGGAGAAAAGGGAGTCCTGCAGAGGTTTAAAGATTTAATAGAAACACAGCAGTCTTACTTAGAGAACTATTTCGGACACATAGAAGGGAGAGAAGAGGAAAATAAAAATGAGACAGAAGAAGCTAGCAGGAGCCAGCATAAAACAAGGACCATTACTCCCTTCCTTTACAATCCACAGCATGACTTGTTAAAGGCTTAAGCCACTAAAACTTTGGGAGTGGGGGTTTACCAATGGCTGGTCTGTAACATTTGCCCAATCACAATGTATTGGGGCAACTAGAACATCTCACCAAAAGATATGTTAAGGAAAAACAGTTCTGCTATAAAGCACATGAACTTAAATACCTTGTTTGAAATCAACCCTTCTCCTCAGGTAGTCAAGGTATGCCTGCCAGATCTCCACATAGTCGGTGGCCTGAATGAAGCCAGCACTCAAAGCTTTCTCGAAGGTCCCTGCAGGTGAAGAAAAAGAGAGGGTTTGTGGCCGATTAAAAAAGAAACCAATATACAGTTACCAAGATTATTATAAAAACCTTTCCTGACTATAAAGTACTAAATAATTCAACATCTCAGTAAGATGCAATGCGCTAGAAAGAAATGTCCCAAAGGAGAGCTATGCAACAAGGCACACACTGTGTTCTAGAAAAAGCAGTAAGAGTTCCAGGTCAAGTCCGTTTGGAGAAAAGACTCCAGGAAGATCACAATAAGCATTAGCATGCTAAAAAGCTCTAAGACGTCAAAAAACAACCAGTTTACCTCCCACCTAAGAGCGCTTTTGTCACTACTCCCCACTCTCGCAAAGGAACAGGCTGGGGAGGCTGACTCACTGACTTCCTGAGAACTGAGCTCCTGACTTGAGACAAAAAGCTTTGAAGGTTTTCAAAGGAAACATTCGCACCAGAGATCACTTGATGGTCAACTCCATGTCTTTCCAGGGCCAAGAGGTACCGACTCCACAGGGCCACCGTCCAGGGGCAGTTTCTGACGGCACGACTGTGTACGGATAAAACCAAGTCCTTGACTTTCAGCTGCCGGTCCTGTGACAAAGAAGTCCAGAGTTAGGAGATAAAAATTCACCGTTAAAAGTGCACCACCCATGAGACATTTCCAGAGCCACCAAAGGACAAAAGGAATTTCCTTAGAAATGTCTCTTTCCAAAGAAATCGCAAAGGGAGTGAAAGAGAAGAGAGGTGGAAAGAGCGACCTACAGATTAAATGTCCAACCATAATGTATGGAGCTTGTTTGGATCCTGATTCAAATCTGTTATTCATATATACTGAAATATTTGCCAAGGAAACGTGATTTCTGGATTTAATGTAAAATAATTTGGAATGGGAAAGTAGATAAGGATACAGATGAAACTACATTAATGCCATTAGATCATTGTTGAAACTGGTGATGGGTACATAATGTTGCAGTTTACTAATCTGTCTACATTTATGTGATTGCATTTTTCCATAATAAAAGGTTAAATTTTTTAAAAATTTGATCTGTGATAAAGTCTTCAATAGTGAGACTATGTAATCCTAACACACTAGGAGGACTTCCTAAATGAGCTGACAAAGAAGGGAGGATGAAGGAAAAATGAGGACCAGCAGTGATGAGCGGCATACAACTAACTCCGAGCACTCTTACTGGTTTTCTTTAGATAGATTCTAAATTGGTACAAGTAAAATGAAATCGGAATAGGTATCTTACTAGGTACTGACTGTAACGGATCCACAAGTCTGGCACCAGGCAGTTCTCAACCAGGGCACGCTCAAAGATCAACTGAATGCGAGCAGGATCGCCGATTTTCATCTCAAAATCGATGTATGCTTGATATTCGGCCAGCCGGGGAGCCTCTGCCTCCAACTGGACAAAGGAGAACGGCAAAGGAGATGAAATGAGCTGCTTGCCACTGTCAGGAAGCAAACTCATCTTCACATTCATCTCTGGTGAGACTGGCTACCCCAAGAACCACCAATCCCCTTGCAGAACCTCTACAAAAGCACCCCGTCACCGCATTAGCTACAAAAGCTCCTTAAACTCGTTTCTAGATCCATCCCTGGACTACAGGGCATTTAAGTCGGGAACAGAATGAAAGAGAAACACCTTTGCCAATGACCAATACAAGTCATCCTTCCAAAACAGTAGTTGTCATGGCCTGCTGAGCGGAGGGCAGAAAGAACCACACTGGGGCAATCCGGTGCCCTGTGCTATTGATAGTTCAGGTTTCTCATTCCAAATATCAGCTCCTGCCAAGCACAGGTACGTGCAGAAGATGGAAGAGGCTACACTGAATGTCTACTGACCCAATCAAAAATCTTTTTGAACAAAACCCTCTTAGTTGACTTGTGTTTTTTTCAGCCACACTCTGCTGATAGTGAAAACAAAACTGAACTGACTGAAGCTGTCATTGATGAAGTTTTGTGAAATAAATTACATACAAATCATTTACATGTAAAAAAGAGGAAGCACATGCAGACCAGCGAGAGAGCACACATGTTCTAAACATAGAAAGAAGCCATCTTAGAGCTGCAGTTCCTAGTGATAATGTCATACTAGTGACCCAGACACTGTGCCATTGAAAACTACTAAAACTGCTGGACTAAATATGAAAAACATCCTGAAAATCATCAACAAACAGGTTTAAAAAAAGCTTGTTAACGACAAGATCTAAGTGAAGGTGGTTGAGTGAAGGTTAAGCTTTTGCAGGCCTAAGAAATATTTTTTATCTTCACAACAATCCTATGAGGCAGGTATCATTACTATCCCTATATTTCAAGGCAAATGAAATACAAGGAGGCTAAGTACGAGCCCCAAATCAGAGCTGCTAAGTGGCAGAGCTAAAATTCAAACTGGAGGCAGCCTGGCTCTCAGTATCTGTATTCTTCAGGCCATGAGAGAGACCAAAATCAAAGCTAAGAAGCCCAACAAACCACAAGCAGGATAAATACAAAGATATTCACGCTGGACCTATGACAATGAAATTGCAGGACATCACACAAACCAGTGAGACAGTAAAACCAACCAGAGAAAAAATAAGGGTTACCTTCAAGAAGCAAGAGTTAGACAGCTGACTTCTCAACAACAGAAGCCAAAAGACAGAAAGACGTATTTAACTGCTGAGAGAACACAACTGTCAGTCTAGAATTCTATATCCTGAGAAATGAACTTTCAAGGAGAGCAACAAACTTTTCCAAACAAACAAAAACCAAGAAAATCCGTTACAAGCAAATGTCCAGTGTGCGAGAGTCTAAAGGATAGACTTCAGGTTAACAGAAAAGTGATTCCAGATGAAAAAACTAGGATGCAGGAAGGAATGTAGTAAATGTAAACAAACTAGACTGAGACGCAAAATTAACAATGATGCTTATAGATCAAACAAAAAGACAAGAAATACAAGATCACAAGAGACTAAGTTTGAAGAAAGGCAAATGAAGTTAAAAGTATTCTAAGACCACAATAGAGAAAAAAATGCCACTTACAGATAATATTGTATAAGAAAACACAACTATTGTCAACACAGAAAATCCAAAAGAATCCATCAATTATTTTTAATTTTACTTATTAATTTTTAGAGAGCGAGGAAGGGAAGGAGGGAGGGGAACATGGATTTGTTGTTCCACTTACTTATGCTTCACAGTTGATTCTTGTATGTGCCCTGACCGAGGATCGAACCCATAAGCTTGGTATATCAGGATGATGCCCTAACTAACTGAGCTACCCACCAGGGCATAAATTATTAATATTAGATTAAAAAAATAGTATAAAAACAAATTACATTTTATATACCAGGAGCAACTAGAAAAACTAGAAAATAAAATCTTTGAAAAGATATAATGTAAACCAGTGGATGGCAGAGAGAGGCCAGAAATAGACCCCCACCTACATGGACAGCTAATCTATGGGCGATGTGGGGCTGCAGATGCATGAGGGGAGAGAGAGAGAGAATTAACAGAATGAGTGCAGAAACAACTGGTTGTCCATATGGAAAATGAAATTGGACGCTGCTTCATACCATACACAAAAATCAACTCAACTCCAAATGGAGACCTAAACATAAAACACTAAATTATCAACTTCCAGGAAAAAATAATAGAGCTAAGTATAGTAATGATTTCCGAATACAGAGAGATTTCTTGAGCATAACAAAAGCATAGACAAAAGGAAGAGAATGATAAATCCATGTACATGAAGACTGGTCATGAAAAAATGCCATTAAAAAAAAAATGCCATTTTTTAAAGTAAGAAGTGGGCGCGGATTCTGCAATACCTATAATCGAAAGAAAGATTTAAATTCCAGGACCCCCACAAATCAATTAGAAAAAAAGGAAAAAGGACAAACCAAAAGGAAAATGTGTCCAAGACACTTTTCACCACAGAAGCACTTCACCAAAAAAGGAAATCTGAATGGCCCACAGATGTGAAAAGATGCTCAACCCCATTAGCAATCAGGGAAATGCAAATTAGAACACCAGTTTCAGACTCAATGGACTGGCTACATTTAAATATGGCAATATTCAAGGTAACAAAAGCAAGGAGACATCTCAGGTGTAGACTGGTAACCTGGCCAACAGTCCCATTCCTAGGTGCACACTTAGAGAAACCCTCTTCCCGTGTCCAAGAGACACGTGCAATGTCACAGCAACGCCGTGGCTCCCAGCAGACACTGGAAATAACCCAACTAAGAACATGGATAGATTTTTACATACAGACAACTTTATAGCAAAATAAATGGGCTGTCACTACACTTATCAATGAGTAAAACCCCAAATCAGTTTGAATAAAAAAGTATACAGCATGACTCCACTATATACAAGAAACAAACTTGAAGCAATATATTAATTAAGGATACGTTCACAGGTTGTAAAACTATAAAGAAAAGCAAGGGAATGAGAGTCACAAAAGTCAGGAGAGTGGTTACCTCGGGAGAGGGAAGAGGAGGCAATCGGAGAGGGGCACATAGGAGACTTCTAAGGAACTGGCAATGTTCTATTTCTTAACCTGGGTGGTAGGTACATGGATGTTCACTTTATTATTAGTATGTAAACTGCAATATACATTTATACACTCTATATATTTCACAATAAAACAAATTTTAAAGAAACTGTTTTACTTGCAACTACCGATCAGGGAAAAGCTTACAGAGAGACGTTTACTGAGAAGCAGCCCACACGTACCAGTGCTTCCTCATAAGGTTTGTATTTCTCCAGCTGCTGCAGCGCTTTGTGGTAGCTCTGAATCACCGACGCCGGTACTGGGTCTTCCGACCACTCTTCATACTCTGCAAACGTTGCCTCCATATCTGTGGGAAAATGGATTCAGCACCTTGGGTCTTGGAATTGGATCTTAAGAATCCAAACATAGATTAAACCATGAGATTCAAATGCTACTAATCCCTCCCACATCTGTGGCCGTAGCAGCTCTTGCTGACCAAATCCTGAGCTCTTCTGCTGAGCTCACGTTTGGCCTTAGACTCTGTCTCAAAATACTAGCCCAGGCAGTCCAGTCTACCAATTAATCAATCAGAATGAATGAAACTAATAGCGAACACTTACCTGGCACTTCCTAGGTTCTAAGTCATCGTAGCCATTAACTCATCTGATCCTCACAGTCTATGAGGTGGGTTCTACTGTGTTCTCCATTTTGCACTGTCCACAGGAAATGGCAGAGCAAGGATTTGAACCCAGGCAGCCTGGTTCAAGTTCACGTGCTACTCACTATGATATGCTGCCTCACACTGGGATGAGATGAACTCTACAAGCCTGTTCCATTCTAGCCTTTTCTGCATGACACCCAAAGATTCAACTGGAGAGACACTTTATAATTTGTTAAGTGAAATCCAAATAAGCTGTGAAGTAAAATGAGAAATAACTCCTGGGCTCAGGTGAAGTTATCCAGGGTTCTGAGGGTGCACAGTACACTAGGTTTAGGCAACACACAAGATGGTAGTGCCAAACTCTTCCAGTGCTTGGAAAAATCCTATCAGTACTGCTCATACTCCAGCTCCAGAACCTCAAAGGCTTGGCCTGCCAAAATATATTCCCCAAAAAAGGAGAATCCTTACCAAACCCCAGGGAATTCAGGGATGAATATTTGTGATCCCGAACCAAATCACCTCACCGAGGAATGGCCCAGGGCCACGTAAACTCCCACGTGGCATATACAGTTTATTCAGCAAGTTTATGCCACGTAAGTACCCTCGTGGAAGGGGGTACTCCTCAAGAGAAAATGCTCCAAAAGGAACTCTGCTCAATCCAGCTTCCCCATAAAACACAGGGAGTCAGTTTCCCTATTCCTCTCTGCCTCTCCAACAATGTCCAAACGACTGGGACTTCCTGCCTCTGACCCTCATAACTAACTTGAGCATTAATAATTCAAGATATATTTTACCTAGGGACTCGTCCATAGTGACACTGTCCAGTGAGAATAAGGAAATCAGCCACATATGGCTCCTGGGATGCTGGGAAAGGCCTAATCACATGACATACCCCAAGCATTTTAAAAACCACAAAGGGCCGGCTCTTGTCTTACCGTAGAGTGGGATTGCCAGCTGTCGCCGGAAGAGACTGTGCACTTTCTCCAGCTGTGAATCAAAGGTTTGTTCCCGGTCAAAAGGGGAAAGGAAGCCAGCCATGGGCTAAAGAAGTAAATTTGTAGTAAATGATACACTTTGGTCCTTTCTACCTCAAAATTATTTCATTAAAATTTTTTTCCAACACATTTTTAGTTCAAACTAACAAAAAAAAAAAAAAAAAAAAAAAAAAAATCATGACCTCTTTCACATGAGGTAATATCTTGGTAAAGATGAAGGCAGCACTGCCAATTTTTCAAGAATGTACTAGGCCACTTTTAACAATAACAACTTGTTAGAGGGCTTCACTTCGTATCAGTAACTGTGTGCCCACACACACACACACACACGCAGTGGAGGGACGGTAAAATTCTGCAAGTTACAGTCTAAAAACTGCATTTCTGATGGGGTCAAATCTCTCACAATTCCTGGACATATTTGGGGGAAGGTGTGGGAAAGGGGTAGTGACATGGTTATTTCTGTATTTTATTCTGGAACCAGTAACTAAAACAGTAATATTTTTAAGTATCGAGAACAAATTGTAGAGTCATGTGCTTTACAGTCAAGAAATCACTCTTGCTAGTCTAAAAACTATTTATTTCATGTATTTACCTGCCCGCACACTAAGGAATTGGCGAAGTCCATTTTATTAACTAGGTCCCTCCAAGAGCACTTACAGAGACAGCCCGACTATTCAAAGGCAGGCACAGGTCCCGGAGACGGGGAACTCACCCGGGCAGCTTCCACAATGGCATTTTCGAACTCCCGGTACGCCTCCCAGATGGCCAGTCCTTTGGTCATATGTAAACCCACAGACGAGAGCGCCCTTTCAAACACAGAGCGGACTTTCTCAAGGCCACCTTTCTGACCAATCCCACCGACTGAGTACTGGCCATACTCGAGCCAAATGTTTGGACCTAAAAATGAGAAGAGTTCTATTAGTTCACAACATGAAATACCCGAATAGCAAAAATGAGGCATAACAAAGAAATGTGCCCACCAAAATAGTCCTCATTCGTGCAAAAAGGTAACAGCATCATCAATAAGCATCCCAATCCACCTATTCTAATGCTGCAGGCTAAAAAGAAAGTATACCCAACAATGTGCCTAGCAGGTATATTCGTTGAGATGCTGCTGAATAAACAGTATATGTCACGTGGTGATATGTACAAAGACCATGATCACAAAGCTTATTTATTAAAACTGAAAGAACTCAGTGATAGATTTCAATGAAAATAGTTAAGAATCTGAGTCAATCTTCAGAAAGATTTGAAAACCTAAAATTTTTCGAAGTGAAAGAAAAAAATTAAAAGCAGCAATACTGTTAATAGAAATCTATTTTTAAAAATCTATTTTTAATAATTTTTAAACAATGACAAAAAAAAGGTTGCTTGGTTGCTTTGTTCCTTTCGCTCTTTTTAAATGTTTATATACTCACTATCACAACTTTAAGACCAGACCAATGAGTAAAAAGATCTTTATGAATGCATCAATTCTTATTATACGTGGTTTGCCTGTACTTTTCAAAGACTTGAAAATACTTTCAGAAGCCTATGCACTAACTTTGTGAAATAAAAATACCAGAAAGATACAGAAGCCAATGTGAGGATGACTCTGTTTTCCCGAGGCTTGCTTTTTCATGAAGTCGGTTTATTTCAAGAACTTAACCAAAGCTTTAGCCACTCTGTTTCGTGCACCAACAAAGAGCTGCCAGATGGGCTGCAAAATAAAAATGGAAATGAGCTAGCTCTTTGGAGGTGAGGGCCTGAGTGAGGGGAGGTCAAGTTTACAGATGGTCCGTGAAACGGTTCCTCCTCTCAGAGAAGGTGATTTTCAACAGATTACAAAACGGTCCCCTCTCAACAAATAATCTAGACAGGGGCAAATATTATAAACAGCATTTTAACTCAGAAAACCCTGGTGTCACTGGATCCCAAGTTTCCAAACAGGCACGACGCCTCCGCACCAGGCTCCTCCAAGAACCAGGAACCTCGTTTTCAAAACCTCTGAGGAGCCAAAGGGCCCAGCCATCTCCGACTACAGGAGCATGGACCACCCCCAGCAATCACTACTGAGTACCTGCTGAGAGATACCGGAAGGCCATCCAGGCATCTTCAAATATGAAAAAACATAGTTAAAAACTAAAACGCAAAGAATAGAAAAATAAATAGAAAGGACAACAAAATAAAAAGCAGGCCAAGTGGCTTCTGAACATTCAAAACCAGTGATAATTTGCAGAAATAGCACAAGAACCCCTGGGGTCCCATTCAAAACTGCATAGGAGACATCCTCTAAGGAGATGGTTAGCCAGTCCTGACCCACAGCAGCCCCGGAGCAGCTGGTGGGAGGGCAGGCACGCTGTCATGGGCACTAAGTGACAACGGAGGCCTGGCCGCAGGGAGGACTGCAAACCCTAGGGGACTGAAAACCATCACGGGCGGTCTGGGAAGGACAAAAGGTCCTTGTAGAGAGAGCCGGTGCTGTTAATGACCCTGAGACGTTAAGAAAGGGGTAACAGGACCAGCAGAAAACAAGGGAACATCGTGTATTTGGAACTCAGAGATTCTAAGAGGCCACAGGGCCGGCACATTCTGAACAAAGACACAGGACACTTTTTAAAGGCACATTCAATATAATGTCATATTCACCAAACACCTCGTATTTTCATTATTTGAATTATGAAAAGTAAAGTTTATATTCTTCTTGGCTGGTAAAGGTACACAAAAAATCCTCTCCCTCCGGGCAGTTTACCTGCTAAGTGCTGACACTGCTCTCAAGGGGAATGCCCAGAGTGGAGACAGGAAAAGCAGATGGGGAAGAAGGGCTTAATTAGAGAGGCGAGGGGAGGGGGAGAATGTTTAATGCTTTTTAAAGCATTTTGTCTACAGCACTAATGTGCTCCCCAATGTATGTAGAGACAATATTTAGAGAATTAACCATCAAGAGGGAGGGTAGAGGGACTTAAGAGGAAGTCAGGCACCCACATTCCGTTGCACTGAACTGTCAGCACCAGACCAGTTCTGTGGTGGGGGAGGGTTGGTACCTCGGACGCAGTGGTGGCTACGGGAAGCTACACGGATAAAATCCACAGAACCACACACACAATGCACCAAGGTCAACTTCCTGGTTTTGATTTTGTACTATCATACTATTATAAGATACTGGGGGAAACTGGACGAAATAAGTACATAGGACTTCTCTGCGCTACTTTTGCAATTTCCTATAAATACAGGATTTTTCAAAATACGAAATTTTAAGGTTTTTAATATGAAAAATAAAAATTCTGTCCAAGACTTCTAAAAACCTAATCAATATGTAAAAGGTGACCTTTAGCCATCTGGAACTAGTACCATGTAAATTCTTCCTGCCAGATAAATGCTGGGTGTGAGTATATCCATCCACTTACTTAAATATTTCTTCTATTTGTACAGGCAGACCTCAAATTCGCAGGTTCGATTCCAGACCCCCCACAATGAAGCAAATATCGAAACAAAGCCAGTGACACACATTTTTTGGTTTCCCAGTGCATGCAAAAGTTACTTTTACACTATACTGTAGTCTATTAAGTGTGCAATCGCAGTATGTCTTAAAGAATGCACATACCTTAATTTTTTTAAACTTTATTGTTAAAAAATGCTAACGCTCATCTGAGACTGTTGGTGAAAATGGTGCTGATACATAGGGTTGCCACAAACTTTCACTTTGTAACAAACAAAAAAATAGCTTCTGTGAGATGCAATAAAGCTAAGTGCAATACAGTGAGGTATGCCTACCTATGTCTTAAAACCAAGTGTCTCCAACTGAAAACCATATATAGACAACAGTAACAGCTGAACTCAGTCTTCCTAATTGCCAGACGCATGCTGTCTGCTGGACAGCAGCATCGCACAACACGACCCAGACAGCAGAGGCTGCTGCAGGTGGCACAGGGGGCGCCATGTTACTTACATATGTAATCCTTCACGGCTCTCTCAAACAGGTCGTACACGTGCTCCCTGTCCCGGCTGTCCCCGGCCATGCTGATCTCGTCGTGCAGCCACTCCAGCCAGAGCTCTGTAAGACAACACCTCCTGCGTTACCCCCTCCCCGTACAGCAGCCACGTACGGTGAGTCACCAGCAGGTGAGTGTTTCATCATCTCACACAACCCGGCCAGGTCACAAAACTCAATTCGTAAAGCCTGCACCAAGCACAGAAGTGTATGGGCCCAGGTAAGATCAAATCACTAAAATGGTAATGTCCTACAGCTGCCGGGCACTCAGTGGTTTGCCAATTTGGTGTCTACAGAGGCAGCCTGGCCGGTGAGGGGTTACCTTCTGTCAGGGGGAAGATCTCGCTCATCTTCTGGCGGGCCCCCCTCAGTTTGGTGAGCTCCCCTTCCAGCCGCAGCAGCCGGACCAGGTCCAAGTGGCAGTTGTAGTCGTAGACGTTGATAGACAGCTGGAAGGGAAAGAGACCGCAGGTGAAATTTAAAATGCCGTCACCAAAACAGCTTAGCTTTTTTTACCATTGGTGACGATGCACACACAGGTCACAGACAAAATACATGCACTATCAGGGAGGGCCTCTGACACAAATGAAACCTTTATCCTACGGAAAAGGAAGGAAAAGAGCAATACAAGCGGCTTTTTATAACAACCAGAAAGTTCCCTCAAGTCCGTCGCATTTCCCGTCAGCACACACTTGTTTTCTCTGAAACACAGGAAACATTCCAATGAAACAAATTACAGGGTGGCCTTAGATATGTTATTAACTTTACTAAGCCTCCATTTCCTCACCTTTTAGTGGGAAATCACTGTTTTCTGACCCAGAGGTTGTGAAGATTTTAAACATAATTTAGTAATGTGCTTTAGCATATGCCAGGTACATAGGTAATCTCTTTTCTACTACTAAATAAAAGATAAAAGACCCCTACTGGAAGAAATAAGAACAACAGATTGATAACTGTTGAAGCTAAGTAATAAGCACATAAAGATCTATTTCTGTACCTGAAACTTTTCAAACTAAAAATTAAAACAATAAATTAAGGTAAGTGCTTAAAAAGCTATCATGCATTTGAGACAAAAGGAAACTATAAGAATGTGTTACTATCTGACACGCTTAAAGAATAGCTACTGGAAGTTCTTCAAACAGGAAGGGAATGATTAAAGAAATCTTGGCATCAAGGAGAAAGAACAACAAGAAAGAGCAGAAAAGTGGCTAAGTGTAAGTTATCCTTCTCCTTATGTGTTTTCTAAATTGTATGTAATAGCAAACGTTTTAAGACTATCCAAAATCTGAAACAATGATATTTAAAAAGCAGGGATGGCAAAAGAGCAAAAATGGAAGGCAAACTTCCACACCTCACTCAGTGGTAAAACATAAATACCAGGAAAGTCAAATAAACTGAATTCTTGATCCATGGCCACAAGCCCAGTTTGAAAAACACCGATGCAAAAAAAATAAATGCAAATAAATTGAAAAACACCAATGCAGAGAAACTCTGATACATATTCAACAGGAGCACAGATCAACAGAAACAATGCTTTGCTGTAGCCTGTTTGTAATGGAGGGCCAAGGGGGGGGAACTACTATAGCAATCCAAATGCTAGAACTGATCTAACGGTTGTCAAAATGAATAAACGGCAATGACAAGTAACGTGGACGAATCTTAGAAACCCACTGCGGGTGGAAAGCAGTCCCAGGAGATTATAACACGACGTACTTTTTTAAAAGCTCAGAACAAACAAAAGAGGACAGCACATTGCTTAAGGATGCATACCTGCGTGATGAAACTGTTTGTTTTCCAAGAGAAGGAAACGCCCAAGATTCAAGAAGGTAGTCACCTGGGTTTTAGGAGGGGGGAGGGAGAAGGGGCAGGCAGGACTGGGAGGGGGAGACGCCCACAGACCCACGCAGCAGTGTCCATGCAGCTCTAACCCGCGGATGAGTGCGGGGTAGGTGGTGCTCATTTGATTACCATACGGTATCGTTTACAGATGTGAACTGTGCTTGTATGTATCAATTCACATAAAAGATAAAGAAGAATCAACAAGAAGTAAGAATATGACCTAATTCTTTCAAAAACCTTAAAAAACTACTAGCAAGGTTCTCTTACGCGTGATTATAAAGCTGGACAAGCTGGACACGTCCCATGACTGTGTGATGGTTGGAAAGGGTGGACCAGGCCAGGACATGACACTGACGAATCAAAGCTGACTGTCAAGTGTGGCACACAAGTAACAAGAGTTTAAAAAGTGACGTTTGTGAAATGTGCTTTCCTCACTAAAGAACACCCTAGGCTCTCCCTGTCCACCCCAACTCACAGTTACCTGGGTCTGAATGTGTTTTCTGAGCATGGAGAGGTGGGAGCGTGCTTACCGGCTAGTGTGAGGAATGAATGAATACCTGTGCAAATGTCCCTCACTTGAGCGCAATTCAGAACAAAAGGTTTAAAAGACACAAAGTACAGGAATTGCCTCTAAGATGGTTTCTGGTCTAAATGTCTGATTTCTAGGTCCAAACAATGACGACAGCACATACAGGAAATGCTCTGAAAGTCTGTGCGTGAACTGCATTTATAAAAGACATTTTCTCAGAGCTCACTCAGCACCGACAAGTGAGTACACACTCTGGTCTCTTCCGGTCTCAGAACTTCATTAGCCAGCGCAGTGATCTAATTTCCTAACTCCCTAACGGCACATACTGGCCCCGGGGAGGGGGTGGAGCAGTAACAGGCCTGTGAAAGGACACGTGCTACCCAGGGGAAAGGCAGGGAACGGAGAAAGGAGCAGGCCTGGGATGGCATCTACTATGTGTCAAACCCCGTCAGCAGTTTTACACACACTGAGTCACTTAAGGTCCACAACAGTCCTGCGTGTGGGGAGGTGGGGACACTACAACAACCCTCCTTTGACCAACTGGGACGCCAGAGGCTCTGAGACTGAAATAGCTTGCACGTGAGAAAGAATGTGCTCAGATTCACAGCATCACCCCCTACTACCTCCGCATAGACCACACAGATGGGTCTCTGGTTCTCTCTTCCAGCAGGGTGTGCCCAGCAGCAGGCGCCAACAGATGCGAGGCAGAGAGCTGGGCCAGGGCATTCCTCTGATTGGAAACCAGGGCTGCACCCCTTGACCAAAGGCCTTGGCTCCCTTCAGGCGCCCTATCCACACCACCTTTCAAAATACCGGTGTCCCGCCCCCTCCCCTCTCCAGGCCTTGAGACGGACACAGGTCCTGCTGTGACTAGCCCTGGGATTCTAACCTCCCCTCCCCGTTTCCCGGCTCGCCCTTTACCAACTCGGCAATCCCTTTATTAACCTTCCCCCAAACTATCCTAATGTAAACCTCCTGCTGGATTACACCGGAGTTAACGGGTTCTATAGAGATCACGTTCCTAGGAGGTGCCAGACAGCTGACTGTCGTTGCTGCTATGGCAATTACACGACGCGGAAGTGTGCGCCCAATTTACAGACGAGGAAGCTGAGGCTCAAAGACAGCAGAAACCCGGCCGAGCACACACGGCTGGGGACCTCCTACAGCTGGGGCCTTCGCCTCCAGACGCTGAAATCCCTACCTTTCCATGTCTATGATCGTCCTCAAGGTCAACATCGCCGTTCCTACAGGGAACTAGCTCCCTGGCGAAGAGAACCGCATGTCGGCTGCTGGGCACAGCTTCCCGGCGTGGTTAGGAGTGGGAGGTGTGGAGTCGGTTGCAAGTGCAAGACCTGACTCCCCACCTGCAGGAAGTGTAACCTTGAGCCAGAGAATTCCCCCCACCGACAGCCTCCGTTTCCTCGGTAAATCGGGGGACACACTACCGCCTCCCTGGGTCGTTGTGGGGACGCAATGGGGTAACAGCCCCAGGCGAGCGCCCCAAACGCCGGGAGCTACGGCGGCGAATAGCGGGTTTGCGGACCCGGCGGCTTCACTGCCGCTCCGGGCCCGGGAGGAGGGTGAGGCCTGGGAACCTGGGGGAGAGGGGGACCCCGCTGCCCGCCCCCGAGCGTACCTGCTCCTCCAGCCGCTCAATCTCCAGCTGGGTCTTCTCCTCCTCTTCGTCGTACTCCCACTCGTCGTCGCCGGGGGAGCTCTCCGCCGAGGAGGCCATGGCGAACTCCTCATCCCCATCGCTCTCGCTCACGCCTTCCTCCCGCTGCTGGTGCTGGTCCCACGCCGGCCCCATGGACTTGTAGGTCGCGGTGGCAACAGCGCGCGTGAACACCTTCCTCCTGGTCCCGTCCGCCTTCGCCTCGTCCTCCTCGCCCTCAGCCTCGGGCCCCGCCTTGGGATCAGCCTCCAGTTCAGCAGCCGATGCCGCGGCCGCTGTCGCCATCTTGCGCTTCCAGCGACTCCCGGGTTTTCCCGGGGCCGCCGAGGACCCCCCTGAGGTAGGGGCTGTCCGCGGCGCGCGCCTGACCAGAAACCTCGCTGTCTTGCCGCCTGAAAGGAAAATGTGAGCTTCAGGTGACGGGAAAATCTCTGAATACACGAAATTATATTACTTTAATACACTTGTGAAAGTTCTCTTGAGAAAAAAAACAACCCCGCAACACGGCATGTGTTCCGACTCAACTCCGGACAGATTGTGGTCCTTGGACAGGAAGTAGAGCCATTAGAGGAAGTCCGGGAGCGAGCGTGATGACTGTAGTTAATGCTTTGGCGCCATCTTGAGAAGGTCAAAGTGATCCGGGAATAAATACCCTACTGCCTAGTGTGACCTGGCGCTGGTTCAAGTGTCCCCACCAGCTGAGCGACCCTCAAACGCAGAGAAAAAAACCCCAAGTCCTCGGGGATCGAATGCACCATTCATGAGAAAACCACATTTCCCAAAAAGATTCTTCCCCCTTTATGTAGGCGTTAAAGACACACGTGAGTTTTCTCATTTTATAAGATCTTTTTCTGCACACCAACATTAATAAATTCCATCACTAGGCATTTAATTAGAAACTCTCAATTGCCAGATATTGTCATATGAGTTTACTGTTGTTTATACAGAAATAGATCACATAGACATATAATTTTTAAAAAAAAAATCAGGACAGGGTGTTCGTTTCCTTCTTCATTAAGCTTCCCATTTTGAGGTAGGGGAGTATTTGGTGTGTTTACTGATTGCCTTTTTCCTTCACCAGTAAGTTTAATGAGGCAGGTCTGATTTCCTTTCCGTTAGATTCCCAAAGCCTCGAATAGCGCCTTGACTCATAGGAGGTGTTTGACCATGAGTGAAAAAATTGTCCTTGGATTACATGTTACAAAAGATCGAGGCGTAGAGAGCTAATATCACTTGCCGCCCTAAGGTCACACAACCAGAGAGGAGCAAAGCCTGGGTTCTAACTCGGTTTGTCTGAATCTGAATCCCAAGTGCACTTAACTCTCTGAGCAACCCTGGATACGTTACTAAACGGCTCGGAACCGAAAAGCCCTCAGCTAGCTGCACATTAGGGGTAAGAAAGACGGGCTGGGCGGCCCTCTGCGCCGCATTCGGGCGGTGGTCTCGGTGGACGTCCACGCGAGTCCCGCACTCCACCCCGAGACCCTCGCACACCCAGGACCAGCACCGAGGACAAGCCCTCCTGCCGGTCAGACCTCCCGCTCCGCCCCGCGCCCCGCCTCCCCGAGGGGCGTGGCCCACGTGCGGGACACGTGCCCGGCGCGTGACGGCTCGGGCACGCAATCGCGGTGACGTCATACGGGCGCGCCCCGCCCCTCAGCCTCGCGCTCGGACTACGCAGGTGCAAGCCGGCAAGATGGCGGCGACTGGAGCGGGTCGCCTGAGACGCGCTGCGTCAGTCCTGCTGCTCCAGACCCCGCGCCTGCCGGCCCGGGAGCTGTCAGCTCCCGCCCGGCTCTATCACAAGAAGGTAGGGGGTGCGCGGGGTCCGCAGCGGTCAGGGCGGGAGGACGGGGACGGTCGAGGGGACCGGCGGGTGCAGGTGCCGGACAGAAGCCCAGGTTGGGGAGGAGTGGCCGCGGGACTCTGCGGCGCTTGGGGGAGCCCCCGCTGTGGCCCGGGGTGGGGATGGCGCCCGGCCCTGGATGGAGGGATCGCCCCCCTCGCGTGACACTGCCTCCGCCTGCCTTGCTGCGCAGTGACCGCGCGTGGAATAAAAAGAACCGTCCGCGGGCCCTGCCGCTGGCCGCGCCGTCATGCATCCCGCCCTTGGACCATCCTAAGAGCCCAGGGAGGAGGGTCCCGTTAGGACCTGACTCCTGGGGCTCTGCCCTGGCCGGGTGACCTTGGGAAAGTCGCTGCCCTTCGCCGAGCCTGCCGCCCCGTTTGTAGAGTGGGTAACTGAGCAGCCCTCCACGCACGGTGATGCTCGCGGAGGCCTCGGCAGGGCGCCCGGCACAGAGAGACCTTTTAGGTGCCGCTGTGGCGGCTCTTGTAGGAGCTCAGAGCCTCCGGGTGGGGCCCGTGCACCGTCACGTGTTTGTTTTCATGTTTTGTTTGGGGCGGGGCATAGGGATGGGTGTGTAATTTGCAGCCCTTGCCTTGGGTAGGAGGGGGAGGGGGGGAAAGGGGAGGGAAGAGACGTGTTAAGTCCCTTGGACAGGAGACTGAGTGGCGCACAACTAACTAAAGGATGTGGTAATTCAACTTGGGGACAAACGGTACAGATTGGATGTTACCTTGTAGGTCCTTGGGCTTGTAGTCGACATCCTCGTCGGAACAGTGGGGGGAGGGGAGCCGGTCGATCCGTACACTGGTAAAAAAAATAATAATAATAATAATAAATCTCAATGTTACTAGAACCTTCCGTGTGCCAGTCTGAATAAACATTTATTCTGGCTTCCTAGTCGCCCAGGACTTGGCTCCTCCCCCACCCAGGGGTGTGTCTTGTTGACAGTGCCCGCTGGATAGATTGGGGCTGGCAGCCTTCTGGCCACCGGGGTGCGCTGCTGCCCAGGGGAGGTTTCAGGGCCCGGAACTAGTGATGGGACAGTGATTTTTATAATCGCGCCCACTCGGACACGTTTCACAGCATGGTTTCCCTGTAGCAGTCTCCTCGAGGCTTCTGGGAAAGCCTTCAATTTATGGCTCATAGTTACTTTTAGAACTTTTGAATAATCATCATCCTTCAAGAAGAAACTGTATTTGGAAATAACAAAAATGCCATTGGAGCTCAAGCTGGCCCTTCAGGTGGTTGAAGGTCCAATAGTTACAGGTGGTTAAAAGCCTGCGGAAGGAAAACATGGTTTTCCTCCAGTATCACAAACCTCTGAAGGTCATTGGAAAGGAGATGCAAAAAGACTTTGGGTCACAAATGGTTCTCGTTTGGCATTTAGTGATTGCCTGCCAAATTCAGGTTGCTGACTTGGTGCTGGCCATTAAATTAAGACCAAAAAAGAGTGATCGTGATTTCTCTTGACTCTCATTTCAGGTTGTCGATCATTATGAAAATCCCAGGAACGTGGGGTCTCTTGACAAGACATCTAAAAATGTTGGGACTGGATTGGTGGGGGCTCCAGCGTGTGGCGATGTGATGAAATTACAGGTACAGCCGGTTTCATCGGGAATGGGAATGTTGGCTTCATAGTTCACCCAGCACTTGCATACATCTCCTTGGGTCTCCGATTGGATGAGGCGGGTTGCAGGTGATCGGAGCAGAGCCTGTCCTAGCCCTCCTGCTGGTTCACTGTGCTGACCCTTTCCAATACAATCAGCTGATCACCCTGAGCTGCTCACTGAATCAGCTTAAATTCCACCGTCAGTTAAGTAAACGGTTCTGTGAGTTTTACCAAAGGAAAACCACAGCCGTTGAGCTAGCCATCCCCTGTGAGATAAGAAATCCAGTCCATCAAACCTCCTCCAAACTGCAGGCCACAGGAAGGCTGGGTAAACCGTAGCTTCATTCACAACCTGCTTCATCACGGAGGGAGGGCAGCGTGCCAGTCTCCCCACCTAACTCAGAAAACAGCAACAGGGCAGGGTGGGACCACTAGACGCAGTGTGGTGTCCAAGAACAAAGCATTAGCCAGAGACCGTGAGCGTAGGCTGCCCAGGCGTTTCCAGGGCAGACAGACACAGCAGCCGCGAGCAGAACTGCACAGCCAACAAGCAGACGAGGGTTAACAACAAACCAGAACTTCAGAGGGGCGTATTAGTTAGCTAATCAGATCTATACGATTGTCTGTGTTTAACTCTTCATCCCTGAGCTCTTCAAGACAAAGCAAACTCAGAAAATATCATCATTAGTGCCAGAACGTCTAGTGAAAACAAGGCCGAAGTCTTGGGAAGAGCCCGGGAAGCCCTGTGAGTGGCGCTCCTACAGACAGCCCCACCCTGTCTCTTCTAGATCCAGGTGGATGACCAGGGGAAGATCGTGGACGCCAGGTTCAAAACATTTGGCTGTGGCTCCGCCATCGCCTCCAGCTCGCTGGCCACCGAATGGGTGAAAGGAAAGACGGTAAGGTCACTCGCAAGCCTGACAGAATCAAGTCACGTTTTCCACAAACTTGGCTCTCGGTTAAGGGAAGGGTCTAGTGGGGGAAGGGGGGGGGGGGCAGAGAAATAACTGACTTTAAAAAAAAATACATTCTGATAATTTTTTTAAATTTCTTTTTAATTTCTCTTACCCAGATTTTTATTAAATTCTCCACATTGAGAACAGTGGCTTGTTTTAAGTGTTTTTTAGTTTGGGTTTTTTGTCGTCGTTGTTGTTGATTATTTTCATTTGGGATTTCCTGTGATGTTTTCTTTCTAGTTAAATAGAAAAAAGATCCTCACCTCTCCATCTAACAAGATAGAGCTTAAAAGAAACCTTAGCTTTCTCCAGGCTGTTGGTGGTGTAATTTCTTAGGACTGCTGGTCAGGTCAGGGAGTGTTGTGTAGTGGTTTGTTTTCTTGTTTATGTCCTCCCATCCTGTTGCGGGAAGGACTGCAGGTGGCTTTTAAGGATTCATGGAATAACAAACCGACCTGTATTAACAGAGGGATTGAAGAACCACACACACATCGAGGGGAGGGGCAGGGTGAGCAAGCTAATCAAAACAGTGACCCAGGTGGCTGGCTGCAGGCCCTCCGAGTGGAGAAAAGCGGGAACATCTTTTCCATCCTTTTCTCTGCCAGCGCCTCTCTCCCCAGCAGCTGCAGAAGTAGAAGGTCCCAGTCCCAGTAAAGAACTGGACTTTCTAAAATCTAGTCATTCAACCCTCTCAGAAAAGCTAACCCGCAGGCTGCTCATCCTTATAGCCCTGAGGGACCAAGTTCAGGGTTAAAGAGAAGTGCGCTCGGGGAGCTGGGCAGCTCAACAGCAAAGCATATGCCGCACCACACACCACCTGCTTTCCGTGGCTTGAGGCCTTCTGGCTGGCAAGCTCCTTTGGGCCAAGGAGGCCCAGGCCTGGCCTGACTGGCAGGAGGTGGCTCTGCGGTGATTTGTCACCAGTTGTCTGCAGGGAAAGGGGGGAAGAGGAGACGCACCTGTGCTCCCAGGACCTGTGAGTTGTGGTCAGAAAATGGGGGGGAGGACCTTTCTTTGACCTTGACATCCTCCCATCTGAGTTCCCAGGAACAGAACTTACGTCATAATTGAGTAGAATGAGTGGCATTGGAAGTTAGGGGACAGGTGGGGCAGCTGGCTTTCCTTAAGCTGCTGGGGCTGTTCCAGGTGGGCAGGGAGCCACCTGCCTCTTGTTCTGCCCTCGGACTCTGCACCAAGCCCCAAGCAGGCGGAGCTGATCTCCTTTCAGCAGAGGATGAGCCTAAAGAGAGCTCCTAGCCCAGGACCCACCTGTGGCACTGCCTGTCCGTCCCTCCGACCGCCTAGTGCCATCAGCACTGCTAGTTGAAGGGCCTTATTCTAAACATTTGGTACAAGGATATCGGAGAAGCTGATATTCACAAAACCAGCATAGGAAGTCACTGCCTTTTAAAGAAAAAGACTCGTGTTTCTGGCCTCCAGCAAGTCTGATTCCTAAGAGACTTCTCACAGGTTCTCTTCAGCTCCTAGAGTGTCTGTGCTGGCCCTGCTCACCCCAGCCCCCCACTGTGCTCACTTCCTACCCCAGAATCCCACCTGCAGCCTTGACACCCAGGTGGGGTCCTGAGAAGGTCCTTTGCTTGGCGTTAGTAATGGCAACCACCCCCATTCACCCTGTCCTGAGGGCCTCTGGGACCTCCCAGGGTATTGTCTGTCCCTCTAGACAGCATCGCTGACAGTACCGCGTGTCTTTCCCATGTGCCTCAGGTGGAGGAAGCCTTGACCATCAAGAACACAGACATCGCCAAGGAGCTGTGCCTGCCCCCCGTGAAGCTGCACTGCTCCAGTAAGTCTCTGCCCCTGAAGGCCAGTGCCCGGACACTGGGGAGGAATTTGGTAATGGAGTCAACTTGCATTTGTGACAGAGTAATGACGGGTCCTTTGTGGTCATGGAGTCCGTCTGTAACCTCTCCAGGGCTCAAGCCCGGCCTCAGCCATCGCCAGGACAGCCTCTGGGAGGTGGTGTGAGCCAGGCCTCCTGCTGAGCACTCCATAGCATCCTTTGTAAACCTCAGCGACGTCCCCCAGGCCACAGAAGTGCCGTTTCCTCTCCCCTTACGATGAGGGAACGGATTCAGGTGAAAGCACCAGTCACACGCCTCTTAAGTGAGAAAGCCAGAATCTACAGCCCGGTCTCTGATTCCAGAATCTGTGCTGTTCCCCCCTCTCCCCCCCTTGCCCGCCCTTGCAGGAAAGTAAGGGCCACAGGAGAAAATTCAGCTTCCACATAACCCGCTCGTGTGTATTTCCTCACTTCCTGTGCACATTCGTTGCTCTGTATCTGTGTCTATGGGATGACTAAGCCCAGATGACTTAAGACCGAGGCTTGGCTTTCCAGCTCAGTCTCTGACTTACATTTAAAGCTATTTCCCTCTTCTCTCAACCTTGTTGGGAAAGGAGGGAATGAGAAACCGCATTCCTAACAGATTGATGGGGTTTACTGACCAAATTAGTTAAACACCAGCAGAGAGTTGGACCTTTTGCCAGGAGAGCCGAGAGCTGGGACAGGGACACGCAGATGCAGTCTTCAGGAAGTCTGCTGAGACCCAAGTTCTTTCCACTTGAGTTGGAATTTTATGTAGCCGTGAATAAAGGGCACAGCTTGTAAACATTTTCAAGATGTTTCTTCCGGCTTCTCGGGTCCTGAGACCTGAGCTGAGGCTCTCATTCCAGCCCTCTCGATTTTTCTTTTCCTCCACAGCCTCACTCCTAAGTAAGTGTCCAAGTTTAAGATCACTAGAGAGTAATGTGGCCGACACCATCCTATCCACAAATGACATGACCTAAGTTATGCCAGCTAGCTTAACCAGCACCCACTACATTCACTTCAATCTCTCCTGGGAGCAGATGAGAACGAGTATTTGTTGTGTCCCTACTGTGTGCCAGCCACATAGTAAGTCCTCACACAGTCCCAGCAAGAAAAGCGGGATTGTCAGGTTTTACAGAAAAGAAAGTCGATCCACAGACTCGGAAATGAACCTGGGTAACCATGAAGCCCTGCCCAACAAGCACTGCCCTCACCTCTTAGAAATTCCCTCCTAAGACTGTTTCTGTCTAGAAACTCAGGCTCTCTCCTTCCTGTCCTTCCAGTGCTGGCTGAAGACGCCATCAAGGCCGCCCTGGCTGATTACAAACTGAAGCAAGAGCCCAAGAAAGGAGAGGCGGAGAAGGAATGAGCCGTGGCGATGCCCCAGCAGGGCCTTCAGCTGCCTGCCCGCCCTGCGCTGTCTCCTTAGATTTCAGAAGCCCCTCGCACTGCACTGGAAGGCCATATGCATGGCACTTGCTGTTCACACCGCGGCTCTGATGCCAGCAGAATACAGTTCACTAGTTCCGAATCCTGTGGTTTCTTTCAGCCCACGTGCACCGCCTTAATCCTAATTTGTATATTTTGAATGGAGTGTACAGCCTCAAAAGTGCAATCAGTAAGTCTTGAGTTTTGCTAGTCTATGAAGTGCACAAAGATCTATTTTATCTGAATCTATTTTGGGGAGGATTACCAATAGAATGCCTTGTATGATTGTTTGATAGAACCAAGTATTGTACATAAGACAGATCTGCATATATATATAATAAATTAAAGAATGTGAGACAACGGTTTTCTCCCCTAAGCCTTATCTCTTGGGAACTTCACTCATCCCAGAGTGCTGCCCAGAGCCCCTTGGGTTCCCAAGTGCTGGGCCATGGCGACAGTGCTCCTTCCGAGCACAGAGGGCGGGAAGGGGGGCACAGAGACCGCCATGCTTAGGAGACGGGGGGAGGGCAGAAGGAGGGGACCGGCACTTTGGGTGGTTCTCTGCAGAGTAACAACAGATGGACAACTCAAAATGAGAACAGGAGATTCTTTTTGTAATTTCACTCATTTATGAAATCTGAAATCTACCAATGCTGGCTCACACAATACCCTGAGGCTGTGGGCCAGATGCAGGGACAGAGCGCCCAGGGACTGGGTTTAAAATACAGGATGCGGCCAGGGCTCTGGGTCAGGTCTGGGCAGGTGACACTCATGTGGACGGTGGCAGATGAGCCATGGCCCGGGGAAGAAGCTGCTTTCGCCCGGCGCCCTGCCCTGCACGGGTGATACCACCTAGCTCATTCCGAACTGTCTGCGCACGGGCTGTGCGCTCAGGGCAGGGGTGGCCTGAGGCACCCACAGCCGAGCACCAGCTAAAGCCCTGGTGTCCTAGGGAAACGTGACTCTGGAATTCCAGCTCACAGTCTCAGACTGTCCTCCCCTCCACAGGAAGCTGTGTTTGTCTTTCCTGGTCGAGGTTTTGGTTCGGGCAGAAGCTAGCTGCCTCTTCTCTAAACTATACCTCTCTTTAAAACATGCGAAGATATTTTGAGACCCCGTGGCTTCTGGAGAAGGCCCAGAACTTCAAAGGCCTTTCCCTCCGCGCAGCCCGGGAGACCACGGGGCTGGATCTCAAATTAGAGCCGCCGGTGGGGCCGTGTCAGGTTGGCCCGGGTGGCGTGTTTTGTCTAATTCACAGCCCTCCCAGCTGCGCGGTCTCTCCTTTATTACATGGGACAGCACTGCAATTCCCCACCACACGTCTGCGACTCTCTCAATGAGACGTTGTTGTCCCTGTTAACATCCCCTGGGAGCTGAAGCCGAGTTCTACACATCAGAAGCTGCTTGTGAACAGCCAAAACGATGTTACCAGAATAGCCCCGACCTCAAGTATGAGGTGGTGCCGCTAAAAGCAATGAGTGTTGTTTTAAATTTACATCCGAGACACTCCTGTCCCCAGGCAAACTTAGTTGTAACCACACGGGGGCATCGTGCACCCTCCGATGAGCTCAGGTCTCGGGTTTCTGGGTCTCCAGATGGGTCTCAGCCTCTCCACGTGGACTCGCCCACGGAGGTCGTGACCTGTGAGTGACACCTGTCCATCCGGCACCATGCTCTGTGCCAGGCCCTGGCGTCTGTGATCCTGCCCATTCCCAAGACCACCCACTGAGCTTTTTTTCAAACAAGGAAACTGACTCAACAGGTCAACGGACTCAAGCCGGGCTCCCCAGGGCTGGGTGACCCCAAAGCCCACGCTTCTCCCGCCTCGTTTCCTTCTGGGGGAACATGCCGGGGATTCTACCGCACAGCAGGGGCTCACTGTGCCCTGAGCATTGGCATGAAGAAGGTGAGCCAACAGGATGAGCCCAATTCATTCATTTGGCCAACTCTCCACACACATCCGGCCCTCACCCTGGCTGTGCATCAGAGTCCTCAGCGTGGGGCCTGGGCACCGGTGTTTTTTTTAAAAGCTCCCAGCAGTCTCCACCACGAACCACCAGGGAGCGCTGTGCACGTTGCAAAGCAGTTTGCTCACACTGTTCTGATGGTGCTCAGTTTTGTGAGGAGATGTCGGCCACTTCTCATCACCAAAGAGTTCTCAAGTCCCTTCCTCTCCACCCCTCCCGCCTCTTCCCCACATCAGCCTTAGCGCTGGAGTCGGACAGGGGGAGTTCAAATGTTGGCTACCAATGTGAGGGACCTTGAACAGGAGCCTTCAGCCGCCCAAGCCTCAGTTTATTCATCTGTAAGCTGGGAGTGATAATAGTGCCTACCCGATCAGGGTGACCCGAGGATTAAATGAGATCATACACATAAAGCACGTGACACATAATAAAGACTGCATCGTTGTTTCCGTCACTGTCGTGATTATGATTTTAACTTTGTCCCTGACTCTACCAGGCACAGTTGCTGGGGCCTCATGTACTCCTCACAGAAATCCTAAACACCATGATTATCTCATTTTACACATGAAGGCACAAAAAGGTTAAGTGGTGTGTCCGAGATCACACAGCGGAGAAGTGGTGGGGGAGGATTCTAGGCCTGTATCCTCTACTGCTATTATCATTATTACTAGAGGACCAGTGCATGAAATTCGTGCACGGGTATGGTCCCTAGGCCTGGCCAGTGATCAAGGCCGGCCAGGGCCTTCCTTCGTTCCACACCACCCCCTGGTGGTCGGCGCACGTCATAGCAAGCGATCTAACTCAGTCTCCCAGTGGAACTCTCCCCAGGGGACACTTTGCATATTAGCCTTTTATATAGAGAGAGATTAGCATTGGCATAATTACCATTACTAATAGTAGCGATGTTACCATCCCTACCATTGTTACTAGGAGTGTCATTGCTATTTTTTTAAATACTGTAGCCTCTGGACTAACAACCTATCTTGTTGTTAGTGTGTGCCATGGAAGCAGCCACACAGCAAGGCCTCTGAAAGTAAGCAGAGCGGGTCTCGCTGCACCCAGGAGACACGCCCATGTGACTTCTGTCACATACCACTTGACAGGCCAGCTCCCTCCACAATGCTTGGCCAACCACCCGGCACAGCTATTCTCCAAGGCCCAGCCTCAAACGCCACAGCCCCAGCCCCGCCCGGCTATCTTTGGAAATGTCATGTTAGGCACTCCCATCGTTGGCTACACTTCAGAGGAGCCCAGCTCTCAGAATAACCCCAAAGCCCTCCGCCCCCCAGTGAGGACAGCTCGTACTGCCTGGAGCTATGGTGCAAAGAGCTCCCAGGCGCCTCCCTTCCTGGCCCTGGGCCTCAGGCCAATGGGTCAGAGCCCTGGGCTGGATCTCCCTCTGCCCAGACGCTATGTGCCGCCCTGTGTCACTGGCCCCTTGGAGCAGCACCTCGGGAATTAAAAACAACCTTGGATGGGGACGTGGGGGCTTGGGTTCTGGTCCCGGCTCCGCCATGATCTCTGCATGTGACCTTAACTTCTTTGAGCCTCCGTTTCCGTTTCTGAAAAATTGGGCAGAAAACTAGCTCCTAAGACATAGAACTGTTGTAAGGATTAAATTATGAAAAGTCTAGCAAAAAACAACAACAACAACAATAAAAAATAAAAAAAGACAGTGCCAGGCATGTGGTAAGTGCATGCGAACATTGAGCTATCATCACCATCATCATCATGCCATTGTCATCATCAACATCACCACTCTCCCCATTATTACCACCATCATCACCACTATCATCACCACCATCATCATCACCACCACCATCACCACCACCATCATCATCAGTATCATCACCATCATTATAACTCCATCATGGTCATTGTCATCAACATTACCACCACTCCCATCATCACCAACATCACCGCTATCATCATCTCTATCATCACCACCATCATCACCATCACCATAACCCTCCTCAATACGGTCATGGTTGTCATTGTCGTCATCACCACCACCCTCATCATCACCACCGCTATCACTACTATAATATCATCATCACTATCATCACCACCATCATTGTCACCATCATCAGCAGCAATATCAGCAGTAGCTGCAACTCTGTCCCCATCACTGTCATCACCATCATCATTATCACCATCATTGTCATCATCACCACCGTTGTTACAGGTCAGATGCCTCAGGAAGCCAACCCTGAGATGGAGATCAGCCCACAAGGTGTTTATCAGGGAGTGTCCCGGGAGTCAAAGCCTGTGGGAAGGGCAGTTAAGAACACAGAATCGGGCAAAGGAAGGCATGGGCAGCAGTGTAGCCCCAGCAAGTCTCCGTTGACCCTAAGGGGAGCTCCAAATCTGATGGCTCCTCCGAGTTATCCAGGGTCAAAGCCCCTATCACTTACAATCTCTAAAACGTGTCGCGCTGTTGGATGTGAGACGTCCTCTCCTCCTTTTCCAAAGGAGATTTGCACTTTACAAGTGAAGGAACCAAGAGCAATGCTTACCACCAAAGAATAAGTGGTGAATGCTAGAATTCCAGGCATCTGCTGGGCTTAATATCTGGGGGCAAAGGAGCTTTGTGGGAGCTTCTCACACTGTTCCATTTGCCCGTCAGCCCCAGAAGCTTGCTCCTTTCCCAAAGCAGCCGGGCCTCTGAGGACCATCTCCCTCCGAGTGGGTGCTCACCCATTCTAACCCCAAATGCACGGCCCTGCCTCCCGGCCAGCATTCCTGCTCCGCTGCCGGGATCGGAGGCTCCTCCTGACCTTTCCCACTCTTTTTCGAGGTTGCTGAACCAAACGACAATCAGCTTTGTGGGTGAGTCATTTTCTGGCTGAGCTCGCAGAGCTGAGGGCCTCCGGGGCGAGAGCCTGGGTCAGGATGGCCCCGGGGCCCGTGGAGGCCTCTCTTACGTGTCCTCCTCACCTGGACAACCCGAGAGGATGTACTCAGGTGGCACAGACAACGTGCACAGGACAGCCTGGCACACCAAAGGTGCTTACTAAGAGCTCATTCATCCAAAGGACGAGTCCTTGGCGGGCACCACGGGGCAGGAGAAGGAGTCAGAGGGAGACCGGGCCTCTACTCTCTGCAGAACAAGAGTTCTCTGTGGAGCCTTCGGCCTCCAGAGTCCCGCCTGACCCCGGCTCTGCCCTTCCTGCCCCTCGCTCAGCCCACTCCAGGGGCTCTGGCCTCCTTGGGGTCCCTCAGGCTCACCGAGCTCCTTCCTACTTCAAGGCCTTTGCACCTTCTGGCCCCTCTGCCCGGAGCCCTCTTCCCCAGAACTTCACAAGGCTGCTCCTCCATTCAGGTCTCTCCCCTCAAGTGGCGCCTCCCCAGACAGGCCACCGCCTCAAGCCAGGTTTGAGCAGAAACCGGTGCTAGTGGCTCGGCCATCACGCTATTCGTTTCCTTCGAAGCACACACCACTCCGGATTTGCATTGCTCGGGGAGAGTGTGTCTGGGGTCGCCACCTAATCTCCGATGCCTGGAACATGACTACATACATATGGGAGCGGCTCCCAGCGGCTTGTTCTGGCCACAGGCCTGTACTTGCAGGGAGGGCCCTGGAAAGCTAGGAGGTGAGAGATCCATCCCTACTCCCTGAGCAAACCTCTGTCCCTCCCTGTATTTGTAGTTTATCTACAAAATGAGGGACTGGACCCAATACATCCCCATTCCTTTCCAGCTCAAACAAAAAGATTCCACAAACTTCGCGGGTTTTTTTTGCCAATACCCCACTCACGCCAGAACATGATTCATCTCTGCCGACTTTGCCTAGCAACCAGCCCTTCTCCCCACACCCCAAACCAGCTCCCCCTCCCCCAAGAAAAATTCCTCCCCCTCCCCCCCCCTCTTCCCGGCCTCACCACCACCCTCCCCCGCCCCCTCTAGAATCCTGCAGAGGAATGCAAAGCTTCAAGATCCCCCGTCTGCCTGCCCCCGGCATTTCCAGGTAACCTCAGAACGTCTCGGGCTATGTCTGGAACAAGTGAGGGGAGCAGCTCCCCCGGGGATTAGCACAGGAAGCGGCGGCAGAAGGCGAGCTGGCGGAAAGCGCTGACCCAGCGCGAGGAGATCATTTCTATTCTGATGCCTCGCCCTCCTCTGGTGCCCTGCTCCCCAGGCCGTGCAAAGCGTCTGCCTTGTGGGGAGAAAGGAGAGGCAGGGGAAGTGAACGCGAGGGAGGGACGCTCCCGGGACACAAAAGCAGCTCCTTCAGATTCCCTAGGGATGGCCTCCCCTCGTTCCTCACAGAGAAGAGGGGGTAGATGCTGGCAAGCACTGGATAAACTTCAGTACCTATTTGCGACCCCAGATCTTGGCAATCCAAGAACAGGCAGTAATTTCTATCTACCAGAGGAAGGGTATCTTTCAGAAAACCACAGCAAACATCTCGGCCACTGGGAAATGTTGGAAGCGTGCTCACTGAAATCGGAACCAGGCAAGAATGTGCATACCACAAGCAGCCTTGTCATCACCTCCAACACCATCACCACCTCCTTCACCACCTCCAGGTCCTCCATCACCTCCAACAACACCGTCACCACCTCCCTCACCACCTCCAGGACCTCCATCACCTCCAACAACACCGTCACCACCTCCCTCACCACCTCCAGGTCCTCCATCACCTCCAACAACACCGTCACCACCTCCCTCACCACCTCCAGGTCCTCCATCACCTCCAACAACACCGTCACCATCTCCCTCACCACCTCCAGGACCTCCATCACCTCCAACAACACCGTCACCACCTCCCTCACCACCTCCAGGACCCCCATCACCTCCAACAACACCGTCACCATCTCCCTCACCACCCCCAGGACCTCCATCACCTCCAACAACACCGTCACCACCTCCAGGACCTCCATCACCTCCAACAACACCGTCACCACCTCCGTCACCACCTCCAGGACCGTCACCACCTCCCTCACCACCTCCAGGACCTCCATCACCTCCAACAACACCATCACCACCTCCCTCACCACCTCCAGGACCCCCATCACCTTCAACAACACCGTCACCATCTCCCTCACCACCCCCAGGACCTCCATCACCTCCAACAACACCGTCACCACCTCCAGGACCTCCATCACCTCCAACAACACCGTCACCACCTCCGTCACCACCTCCAGGACCGTCACCACCTCCCTCACCACCTCCAGGACCTCCATCACCTCCAACAACACCGTCACCACCTCCGTCACCACCTCCAGGACCGTCACCACCTCCCTCACCACCTCCAGGACCTCCATCACCTCCAACAACACCGTCACCACCTCCCTCACCACCTCCATCACCTCCATCACCTCCAACAACACCGTCACCATCTCCCTCACCACCTCCAGGACCTCCATCACCTCCAACCACACCGTCACCACCTCTGTCACCATCTCTAGGACCTCCATCACCTCCAACAACACCGTCACCACTACCTCTGCCATGTCCACCATCATCACCTTCACCTCCACCTCCACCACCATCACTACAACCACCTCCACCTTCATCACCTCCACCACCACCTCTATCACCTCCATCATCACCTCCACAACCATCATCACCATCACTTCCACCACCACATCCACCAATCATATTGAATTGTAAGGCTCAGCCATTGCAATAACACACACACACACACACACACACACACACACAAGTAAAGTGAAGAGCGCAGACGGGAAGCTATGCAACAGTCACTCCTGAATGCTTTGATCATCTGTTTCCCTAGAGACCCTCCTTGAATGAGCACTGACTGAGTCAGGTGACCTGGACTGAAGACTTGCCTCAGCCATGATCTTTCTGAGTGACTCGGGGCCTCAGTTTCCCCACGTGTAGCTTGAGTGGTAGGACTAGGTCAATTATTTGCAAACTATGCTCCACTGAGCCCGAGGGGCCCCTGCAAGCAGCAAAGGGAGGCACCCATCCTCCCTTCCAGCTCGACTTTCATTCATCACACATGAGCATTCCTAGGAAGAATCTAGTAGCCCAAAGGTTCTGGGGCTCAAAGATGAAAAACAGCGGACACACAGCCAGTACTAACAGGGACTAAGGATGGAAACGGATCCTTCATAGAGGAACTCCATGAGGAAAAGCCGCTTTCGCCCCGGGAATCAGAGCTCCATCGCTAACACAGCGCAGTCCCACGTCCCACCTATTGGGGAAAAGGCGGGAAACAAGCAGCGCTGTAAGTGTGGGAAAACAACACTCTTCTTAGACTAATGGTTGGCAAACTCATTCGTCCACAGAGCCAAATATCAACAGCGCAATGATTGAAATTTCTTTGGAGAGCCACATTTTTTTAAACTTAAACTTCTAACGCCACTTCTTCAAAATAGACTCTCCACTTCTTGTGGAAGAGCCACACTCAAGGGCCAAACAGCCGCATGTGGCTCGTGAGCCGCAGTTTGCCGACCACTGTCTTAGACCAAGACGGGAATGGGAATGGGTGATGCACTTTGGAAATGCCGTTGGGCAGCATCTCTGAAAATGGTCCCCATGTCCCCTTTCACCAGCGGTCCCACCAGCAGGGCCTAGGAGCCTCCACGTGTCTGCAAAGCGTGCATATGGGGGATGTCCTTGGACACTGTGATGACGCAAAGGCCCCCAGCTCTGCCATCCGTGACCTCCGTCTGCCCAGCGCCTGCCCCGGTCCCCACCCAGACCCAGACCCAGAGGAACCCTGAACCGGGTCCACTCCAGACACCCGGAGCCCAGGTGAGCGGAAGCCTGGGCTCATACCTCTTAACAGGTGACTTTTTTTAAAAAGAGATTTTAAATTTATATTTTATTGATTTTTACAGAGAGGAAGGGAGAGAGATAAAGAGCTAGAAATGTCAATGAGAGAGAAACATCGACCAGCTGCCTCCTGCACACACCCCCACCGGGGATGTGCCCGCAACCAACATGCATGGCCCTGACCGGAATCGAACCTGGGACCTTTCAGTCCGCAGACCGACGCTCTATCACTGAGCCAAATCGGTTTCGGCTTAACAGGTGACTTTCATGGGCGAGTCCATCCATCGGGGCTGTCCCCTTGAGCGCAAAGCTCCCCCGCCTCTTTCCCCACAAGGCTGACCCCAACCCACATGGAGAGTGAGCTGCCAGGGGGAACCCAGCACTTGACACCTCTCCCCCACTCACCAGCTGTGTTACCTCGAACAAGCCACTGAGCAGAGATGGCTGTCTCATTGGCTAAATGACACTGATCAAACCGACTTCGTAGCGATTTTTCACACGAAGTCTTTTATGTGAGGAGCAAAATGGAAAGTATTGACTATATTTTTGTTCCAGACCCTGGTCCCAAAGCCAGTCCTCTCTGAGGACAGGCCCCCGTCTCCTGAACCACCCCACGCGGGTGGGCATGTGGGTGGTTTCCTTTGGCTCGCTCATTCTAAACTCAGTGGCACAAACATCCTCGTGCTGTCCATCTCAGGGTCTGTAGGAAGGTTCCAGAAAAGAATGTCTGGGGCAAAGGACAAGGAGATTTACCACCATTTGGTAGATGCTGCCCCCGGGGATCCTCTAGAACGGGCTGTTTCTCTCTTGCTCAAAACCAGACAGTGCGAAGATCAGATCTGGGCAGAGACGAGAGGTTCTTATCTCAGGAGAGGTCATGGGAAAAATTCAAGTGTTTCTAAGTGATGGTCCAGTGGATGGCCCGGCCCGCTGGCCAGAGCCTTGCTGCAGGCCGGCCGGGAGGCAGGAAAATCGGTCTTAGGGCCCTATTTCTGGGATTATCTGGAAGAAGGCACGTCCTGCAGTGTGGGGTTGCTGAGATCCTGCGAAGAGGCGACCAGGGAATCTGGGAGATCTCTTCCAGGGGTCTCTTCCAGGGGGAGGTGGGGCGTTGGTCTCTCTGGGATGAATGAAAGGGGAAGAAAGAACCAGGTTCTCCCAGGATCTTCTGGCCCGAGATTCCTTTGGTTGAGGCGCAGGGGTCGGCAAACTCATTCGTCCACCGAGCCCAATATCAACAGTACAACGATTGACATTTCTTTGGAGAGCCACATTTTTTAAACGTAGACTTCTCCTAACGCCACTTCTTCAACGTAGACTCGCCGGGGCCGTGGAAGAGCCGCACTCGAGGGGCCGAAGAGCCGCCGTTTGCCGACCCCTGGTTTAGGGACAGGGCATCCCGCGGTTCTGTCCCCGGGGGCCCACACCGCACACAGACACACAGTCTGAGGCCCACCCGCTGCCATCCAGAGCAAAGCCTCCGACTTCCCTTTGCCGGTGGCTGACCGGCCAGGCAGCGGGGCCAGGGAGGAGGCTGAGCGGTCTCCAGCGCAGGCTCCAGGCGCAAGGCCAGGGTCTCCCCCGCCCCATCTCCACCTTCCCGCCTCCGGAGAGCCCAGGACCATAGCCTGGCGTCCCTCCTGCAGGCGGCACCTGGGGCAGGGCCACGGGCGCTGGGGTCCCGCACACTGGCTGGGTCATTCGCTGGCCACGTGGCCTGTCGGGTGGGTCGGTGGGTCGGTGGGTCGGTGGGTCGCGGTGCCCAGGGCGGGCATTCAGTGCGGGGCGAGCAGCCGAGATGCCGCGCATGCGCTGTTTGTGAGCCGGAAGAGCCTTAGCCGCACACGGAGATGCTGCGCATGCGCTGTGTGTCAACCGGAAGAGCCTTAGCCACGCGGAGGCTTATGGTCCAAGCCCTCTTGGCAGCACTTCCGGCCGCCGTGCAGACCACGCGAGGCACAAGGCGTGCAGCACCCGGCAGCTCAGTGAAGACACCTGAGCCCGCTGAGCTGTGAGGCCACGTGGAAGTTGGAACACAATGACCTTGTGCCCCTTCTTCAACGCCTTATCCTGCATTCATGCACTCATTCATTCATGTATTCATGAAGTCATTCATTCATTCATTCATTCGTGAATAGGACTGCAGGCAGGGTGGAGCAGTCCTGTTGGCTATGGGGAGCCGTAGCCCCAGGGGGCTCAAAGCCCAGCTCAGATACTTTCTGGCTGTGTGACCTTGGGCGAGTCACTTCACCTCTCTGAGCTTGTGTGTGTTGCTCTGTAGCAGGTGGATGATATCCATGCCTGAACCCCTAACCACCATGCTACACTGCCCTGCACACTATAAATAAAGTACATTTGCATCTAGTAACCCCTCAGCATCCTGGGAGGTCCAGGGGACAAGGCAAGGGCTGTGGCCCCAGCTTTACAAGGGAGGAACCCATAGCTCAGAGAGGTAAGCTGACTTGCCCCAAGCCACACAGAAGGGCCTCCTTGGGTCTCCTGGTTCCTTATCCCTCCTCCTCCGCTACTGTGACCGGTCATTGACCCCTTTCCAATCCTATTGCTCCTTTTTCCTCTTCAGACCCTCCAGCTGAGTCTGGCTCTCCAAACCCCAAGGGAGATGCCCCCAGGGGGCCCCTCCTAGATCTGGACCCTCCAGCCTTGCGGGGCACCCCCAAGCGTCCTGCAGGGCCCCAGTGGGTGGTGGGGTCTGTGCCGGGCATCACAGGGGCCTCTGGCATCAGGGCCCCTAGCAGGGGCAGATTTATGAGCGGGGCTATTTTATCCGTTGCAGCTGCTTCCATAAACCCTGGGCCGGCCCGGGGAGAGGGGCGCAGCTGTGGGGAAACCTCCCAGCCACGGAGCCAGTGCCAAATCCTTCCTGCTATTTATTTCTGAGCAGCCAGAGGAATCCTGAAATGAAACTTCCCGGAAAAAAATAAAATGAAAAAGGGCAAATCCCTATAGCACTCCAGACAGGCCGGATCCTTCCCCCACACCGAGGGAAGAGCCAGGATGAGGCAGAGCAGGGCTGGACACAGTGCCAGGCTGCCCACCAGAGACCCCGATTCTCGCCAGCTCTGAACCCTGACTCTCCCAGCTCCTATCTGGCCTTCATATGCCCTCTTATAGATTGAGGGGCTGGTCTCAGTTAGGGGTTCTGAGACCCCCTGAATTGTAGCAGTTCCCCTAAGTCACTTAGCTCAGACATCCCCACTGTTTAAGGTCCTATGCTCCAACTACTGGCTGTGTGTCCTTGGGCAAGGTACTTGACCTCTCTGGTTCTCTGTTTTTCTCACCTGTAAAATGGGGAGAAATAATGACCATCTCCTGAACAAGGTCGTGAGGGAGAAGTAACCTAACATTCTTAGTTCATAGCAGGTTTTTTTGTAGTAGCCCCAAGCTGGACACCACCAAATGTCCATCAGCAGGTGAACCAACAAATTGTAATATGTCCATACAAGAGGATACTACTCAGCAGTAAAAACGAGTGAAATATTGATACATACCTGACTCCCAGCCAGTGAATGCCCAGCCCCTAAGACTGACTGATCGGAGGGGGGCAGGGTGTGGGGAAGGGGGCTGGCTCTTCAAGACCCCCACCCCCATCCACTACCCAGAAGCCCCCATTCCCACACTGAGCTGGGGCCCACGTCTCGGGGTAGCTTGGCTCACTCCCTCCTCTCTCCCCCTTTACAGAGCCCAGGCCTGGCCCTGGGACGGACTCCAGGCTGAGGGCAGCTGTGGGTTTTATAAGCCCCGGGACAGTAGGGGCCTGTTCAGGCCCTGGCAGATTCCTGAATCCCTGGAAACAACAGAACCCCCCAGCCTCCAACCTCAAGCCCACTCTCCCCCCACCCCGGCCTGGCCACAGCCCACACATGGCCCCAAACCACTGTCTCCCTCCGTGGCTCACTCCCCACGGTGCCCAGCCAGATGTGAGCCCGTAAAAGGCTCTTCGTGGGTAACGGCCCTGCAATTGTGGGGGCAGATTGGAGGGGCTCTAAGTAGGAGTGGGGCCCTGCTGTCCTCCACCAAGGGCTTCATTCATTCATTCATCCATCTATTCATTCATTCATTCATTATTTATCAAAAAAGCAGTAGAGCCCAGCAGAGAACTCAGACTCAGGAATCAGGGCTGGAATCCTGGCTGTGTGACCCGGGCAACTGACCACCTCTCTGGGCCTCCGTCTTCCCGCCTGGGACATGGAATAATAATAATAGTGCCCACCTCATCGGGTGGCGAGTCAGTGTTTGGAGCGGTGCCTGGCACATAACAGGTGCTTCTTGTTAATTGTGAGCAATCGTTATTGTCAGGGAGCTCGGGAGACTGAGGAAGGGAGGCTGGCGAGGGGCCGGAAGGAGGGGGCATCTAAGCCAGAATGAGAGGGAGTGAACCAGGCAAGGGGTACACTCATCTAGAGGAAATAATGAACAACATACACTGATGAGCAAAAACAGACCCAGAGAAAGAGAAGCAGCGATCAGACTGTCAAACCTCAGAGGGAAGGTAGGGGAGGGTGAGGGTAAGGGGGAGAGATCAACCAAAGGATTTGTGTGCATGCATATGGGCCTAGCCAGTGGCCATGGCCAACAGGGGAGTGGGGGCATATGTGAGGAGGGGTTTGGGATGGGAATGGGGGGATGAGGACAATTATGTGATACCATAATCAATAAAATAAAATAATAAAATAAACAAAAAACAAAGCAAGGGGTGGAAGGGTGATATAGGCAGAGGGAGTAGCAGCAAAAAAAAAAAAAAAAAAAAAACTAAACTCAGTTTACTTTTCTTCCTGCGCTGGAGCTCAGACCTCCTCCTCAATCCCCCCGGATCCAGGGGACACGGGCTATGGCTAAGCAGACCCCTGGAGGGCCCAGCTGAGCACTGAGGGGAGCCCCTGAGCAGGGAGCAGCTGCCTGGGAAGTCACCCTGCCTGCTCCCCGGGACTCCCAGCCTGATCCTGTCTTACTGGGTGGTTGCCCATCCCCGGGAAGCCTAAGGCACTTCCTGCGCACAGCCCAGCCGGAGCTCAGGAGCCAGCCCGGACCCGTCACCCCCAGAGAGGCTGAGCGGCGTGGTCAGAGCCACACAGCCTCCGGCTTCAGCGTTTGTCTCCGGTTCTCCCCGTGTTCCTGGGCGGGGGCCGGTCTGGGCTGAGAGAGGAAGGGCCGTTCCCTGCTGCGCCAGACAGAGGCCATTGTGTGCTGGGAAACCAAACCCGGCCCCTCCAGATGGATGTGGGGTTGGAGGAGGAGGAGGAGGAGGAGGAGGAGGAGGAGCAGGAGGAGGAGGAAGAGGAGAAGGGAGGAGGAGGAGGAGGAGAAGGGAGGAGGAGGAGGAAGAGGAAGGAGGAGAAGGGAGGAGGAGGAGGAAGAGGAGAAGGGAGGAGGAGGAGGAGGAAGGAGGAGAAGGGAGGAGGAGGAGGGAGGAGGAGGAGAAGAGGGAGGAGGAGGAGAAGAGAGGAGGAGAAGGGAGGAGGAGGAGGACGGAGAAGGAGGAGGGGCAAGAGGAGAAGGGAGGAGAAGCAGGAGGAGGAAGGAGGAGGAGGAGGAGAAGAAGAAGAGAGGAGGAGGAGGAGAAGGGAGGAGGAGAAGGAGAGGGGAGGAGGAGGAGGAGGGAGGAGGAGGAAGAGAGGGACATTGGGGGATGGCCTCCCTGTCCCCATCACCCCGGGGCTCCGGCACAGCTCCCAGCCCGGCCACATCTGGAGCCCAGCTGGCAGCTCCGGGCACAGGGGGAGCCGTGGCCGCGGGGACCTGCATCAAAGGCCGGGAGCAGCCTGGTGGCGGGAGACAAAGGCCAGGGCCGCCGCCTCCAACCCCAGGCGCCAGGGAGGGTGCCGTGCGGGGAGCGTGGCATGGCCTCCGGGCCATCCCAGCCTCAGCCACTCTGCGGGGGGATGGGAAACGAGCCCCCCCCCCTGCCGCCCATGTCTCCTCGGGTCGGGGGCTCCCCACGCATGGAACCCAGACCGTGGCCACCCGTCAGAGCCAGTCTCAGCCTTGGGGACACAAGTCACTGCCCCACCCCCTGGGACACCCATCTTGCCTCCCTTCCCCGCTTGATTCAGCCCCTGGAGCCCCAAAGACGTGTCTCCCCCAGAGAGTTGCCCCACCCCACGGGACAGTCCAGGAGAAGCGCCCCATCTCCCCGGGGCGCTGGTGCCCGCCCCCCTTCAGAAAAGCAGCCAGACTCAGGCCGGGACAACATTTATTGTGCTGGTTTGCGTAGCTCAGCACCTGGAAAGGTGTGCAGAGGTGGGGGGGCCCAGATGGAGGAATGAGGAAGAGGACCCCCCCTCCCCCAGCCTCCCCAAATCAAATCAGGACGGAGCCCAGGCTCCCTGGTCAAAGACTAAAGCGGCTGTGGTCACCGGCTGCCAGACACCGAGTCTGAGCAGAGGCGGGGGGGGGGGGGGGGGGGGTGAGAGGCGCAGGGGAGGGAGGACTGGGTGCCCTGCTCCAGGCCAGGCGTCAGAGACCACCCCTCCCCCCCAGTGAGGCCTCCTCACTCAGAGCCCCGGGCTTCGGGGTTGCGTTGGGAGCCTGACAAAAAGGTTTCCTTCTTTCACCCCATCCTCACACCCCATCCCCAGGGCAGTGGCAGGCGGGCCAAGCCCCCACACCCCACAGCCAGACCAGCCAGATGCTGCGGGGCACCTTCCGGAACAGTCGTTCCCAGAGTGTGCCCTGGAGCACTTTCCACTGTAGCTAAAAAATAATAATATCAGCAACAATAATAATAACAATAACGGAAGCAGTCCCTGGTCAAAAGCAGTTTGGGAAAGGCTGTGACACCAGAAACCGGATTCCACACGGGGCCTTCCTTGACTGCAGGACTTGTTGGAGCCCTGGGGTGGCCGAAGGTGGGGGTGCGGGGAGTCGAGAGGCAGCGTTTCCTCAATTCCTTGGACGCCAACACCGTGTTTTTTCCCACGGAGTGCCTCAGGGAACCCAGTTTGGGAAACGCTCATTCCCCGCCCCCCTACCTGTCAGGGCACCGCAGGGAACCCAGTTTGGGAAATGCTCGCACCTGCCAGGAGGTGAGCATGGGAGGGGCCCACTTCTGCCTTTGCACTAGCCGCCCCCGCCTCCCCTGGCCACTTCCGCGTCCCCCGGTGACGGTTTCCAAAGCTCCTAGCTGGTCGGTGTACGTTTCTGCCTCGATGGTGATGCTGGCCCTGTCCCAGGGGACCCACTCGAGCGTGTTCCCGATCGGCGTGGTTGTAAGGGGGCCCGTCCCCAGCCCCTCCTCCCCACGGGAGCTGTGCTTGGAGCGTGGCCCTTTGGGGCAGCAGAGGCGAGTGTCCTAGAACTTGGGGAGAGTCCCAGGTGGAGCGGACACCGGGATCTGTTCGCTGCAGGAGGGGACACCCAGGGATTGGCAGCTGGTGGTGGGGGGAGGCCCAGGAGGGGACCCCTAGGGGCCCGACAGTCAGGGCCACAGCCCCGGGGGCCTGTTAGACGTTAGGAGTGACCCTGCCACACGCACAGGGGCCTTGGGGGAGCCCGGCTGGGTCCCCAGCTTCCTGGGCGGACGAGGGAGCCGCTTCTGGCTCCCCCGGGCCTTCTGGGGCCCCCAGCACCCCCTCTGCCGGCCCCGAGCACGGCCCCTCCGTCACCCCTGGCTTCTCCGTGGGGACCCCACGCCCGGGGGCGTCCCGGTCCTCCTCCTCCTCCTCCTCCTCCTCCTCCTGGCCGCCCGGCTGCTCTCCCTCGGGCCTGGCCTCCGTCCCCCTGGCCCCGTCCCCGCCGCCCGGGGCCGCCCTGGCCGGGGACCGGAGGTTCTGGGTGGCGGCGAGGATGTCGGCCTGGAGCTGCTGGGAGGAGTCCAGGGCGTCCTCGGGCCGGCCGGCCGGGGCGCGGTCGGGGACCTCGCTGAAGGCCTGGGGGCCGCCGGCCCGGTCCCGCTGGTCCACGTACTTCCTCTTGGGGAAGGACGAGGGGTAGTAGGCGGAGGCCTTGTGCCGCTGGCGGGTGATGACGGCGGCGCAGACGATGAACATGAGCAGCAGCGCCAGCGAGCCCACCACGGCGATGAGCAGCACGTACTCGCGGAAGAAGTCCACGACGCCGTCCAGGAAGTTGGTGGGGGGCCGGGGGCCCGCCGGGGGCGTGGGCCGGGGGCCCGGCGTGGCGCTGAGGGCCGGGGTCCGGGGCGGCGGGAGGCTCGGGGAGGAGGCCGAGGCGTCGTCGGCCTCCCCGCTGCCCCCCAGGTCCTCCAGGAAGGACACCCGCACGGGCACGGAGTGGGCGGCGGCCGGCAGGACCCTCACGAGCAGCAGCAGCAGCGACAGGACGAGGCGGGGGGCCATGGCAGAGGCCGTGCTGCCCGGGACCTGTGGGGGGCAGCGAGGCGGAGGGAGGTCGGGGGGGGGGGACTCGGGGGCTGAGGGGACCCCCGAGGAGGTGCAAGGAACACGAAGTCACTTCCTTCCTCAGGCCTGAGCCTCCCCAGGGTACAAAGGACCCCCGTGCCTTCCTAGGTGGGGTTCACAGCTGCCCCCCCCCCTCCCCATCCCCACTCCACTCTGAGGTCCAGCAGGGCTGGGTCTGAATCTTTTTTTTTTTTTTTTTTAATATATTTTGTTGATTTTTTTTTAAAATATATTTTATTGATTTTTCACAGAGAGGAAGAGAGAGGGACAGAGAGTTAGAAACATCGATGAGAGAGAATCATCGACCAGCTGCCTCCCACACACCCCCTACTGGGGATGCGCCCGCAACCAAGGTACATGCCCCTGACCGGAATCGAACCCGGGACCCTTCAGTCCCCAGGCCGACGCTCCATCCACTGAGCCAAACCAGTCCCGGCAATTTGTGTTGATTTTTTTTACAGAGAGAAAGAGAGAGGGAGAGTTAGAAACATCGATGAGAGAGAAACATGGACCAGCTGCCTCCTGCACACCCCCTACTGTGGATGTGCCCGCAACCAAGGTACATGCCCTTGACGGGAATCGAACCCGGGACCTTTCAGTCCGCAGGCTGATGCTCTATCCACTGAGCCAAACCTGGTTTCAGCTGGGTCTGAATCTTATTTATCTCGGCATCCTGGGGGTTTGGCCCCCGTACCTGGTATACAGCCAAGGGCTCCATACATGTATCTTGACTGACCTGTATGGATAGCAACAGTTTAGCCTTTTTCTGCTTGCCACAGGCCAGGTGCTATTTTGCCTTTTATGACATGGAATTTCTCACTACCACATGGGAACAGGGGAGGTACTTTTATTCGCCCATTTTCCAGGTATGGAAACTGAGGCTCAGACGGGGTTCTGTGGCGTGCCAAGGAAGAACAGGGGCTTGAAGGTGGCAGGGCTGAGTGAGTGAGAAACTGAGTCACTGTCAGCGAACCCCCCCCCTTATGGGGAGCCACCCCCAGCAGCCCCTCGCCCCTCTGGGGTCCCCTTCCCTTTTCGGGACGAGTCATAGGTTGTGAAGCTCAGAAGAGGGCCTGCACGCCAGGAGCATGCTGGGAGCATCTGCCCCGTGGCTAACTTCCCCTCGGGGCTCAGAGCAGGCCCTGGAGGCGGCAGGGTAACCCCTGCCTCCACCCCACTGGAGCCTGAATCCCGCCACTAAACGGGGACCAGCTGAGCCCTGCACTCACCAGCTCCCAACAGGAACCCTCAGACCCTGTCTGGCCCAGAGGGCGGGCTAGCTGATACATTCCTCATGGCCCCGGCTTCCTGACCCTCCCCGCCAGCCTGAGTGGAGCTAGGCGCTCCGATTAACCCAGGGACCCTTCTGTGGCCCCCAGGTCACCCCCCTGAGAACCCCATCCTGACCCGTGGAGGGCCCAGGACCCTGACACAGGGCGGGGGGGGGGGGGGGGCCTAGAGGCTCCCCGATAGAAAAGCCTTAGGATCATGTCTGAGGATCTCGGGGAACCGAGTTGGGGGGACAGAGGCCCAGAGAGGGCGAGGGGCAGACCCAGAGCCACACAGCAAGTCCCCAGGCCGGAGAAGGAAGTCAGGTTTCCAGCACCTTGGCTGCAGGCCCCCTTGGTGCCTGGGCCAGAAGCCCCGCTTCATTGAACGGGGAATGTACCGGCCTCACGGTGACCTGGGGGGCGAGGGAGATGACGCCAGGCCACTGAGCGGCTTTTCCAAGCAAACTTGGGCCTCTCCATGGAAGTAATGAGAGCGCCATTCATTGACGTGAACTGTGTGGACATGACTCGGGACCAAGTGGCTCCGAGGGCAGAAACAAGAGATAATTCCATTTCATAAGAAGAGGCAACACTGCCCTAAGCGGTGTGGCTCAGTGGGTAGAGCGTCGGCCTACAGACTGAAGGGTCCCGGGTTCGATTCCGGTCAAGGGCATGTACCTTGGTTGCGGGCACATCCCCAGTGGGAGGTGTGCAGGAGGCTGCTGATAGATGTTTCTCTCTCATCGATGTTTCTAGCTCTCTGTCCCTCTCCCTTCCTCTCCATAAAAAATCAATAAAGTATTTTTTTTTTTTTTAAAGAAGGGGCAACATGCTCAGGGGTCATTGCTAGTGAGCTGGTTGCCACCGTCTGTTTCAGAGGAGGAAACGGAGGCTCAGAGACAGACAGTGATTTGCTCACGTATGCACAGCGATAGTGTCAGAGCTGGGGTTTGAATCTTCTTCTGTGTGACCCAAGTGTCCCATTTCTACCTATCATCTATCTATCATCTATCTATCTATCATCTATCTATCTATCATCTATCTATCTATCAATCAATCATCTATCCATCTATTATCTATCTATCATCTATATATCTATCATCTATCATCTATCTCTCTATCATCTATCTATCAATCATCTATCTATCTATTATCTATCTGTCATCTATATATCTATCATCTATCTATCATCTATCTACCTATCTATCATCTATCTACCTATCTATCTATCACCTATCTATCTATCACCTATCTATCATCTATCTATCTCTATCATCTATCAATAATCTATATATATCTATCTATCACCTATCTATCATCTATCTATCTACCTATCATCTATCTATCTATATATCTATCATCTATCTATCTATCTATCTATCATCTATCCATCTATCATCTATCCATCTATCATCTATCTATCTATCTATCTATCTATCTATCTATCTATCTCGGGCCGGGCTGGCCTCACGCCCCCCACCCCCATTGACATCACTTGTAGCTGGAAAGAGACCTGGGATGCTACATGAACTCGGCCCCCCTCTCACTGGCACTCGGGGTCTGAGCAGTCCCCACCCTGCCTCTGCCCGCAGTCCAGCCCCCAGAGAGACCGCTCACCGCAGACCTCGCCGCGGCCAGGGGCTGAAGACCAGGGGTTTCCCAGGGGCTGCCTGTGGGCCCCTCGCTGCAGGCCTGCAGGCTGCAAAGCGGGGAGGCCCGGGAGGCCGGATCAGAACCCAGGCTCCTCTCGGCTCCCTGGGCCTCGCTCTCCCCGTCTGTGAATTGGGGGCGTGCTGGGGAGGTGACCCTGGGAGCAGCCGAACTGCTGCCGGCCCAGAGCTCCGGGGCAGCCGGCGTTTCCCCACGGAAGTCAGCGAATGATGGTCCTCACCGAGGTGGGCATCTGCTCAATGTCCCCCACCCCCAGGGCCGGCCGGCTTTCTACCTCGCTGGGTGAAATCTCCTAAAGTCTGACCACCGAGGAATCTAGGAACACACACACACACACACGTACACATACACACACATGCATGCACGCACAGACCTACATACATGCACACATGCACAGACTCACAGCAGAGAGCTGGACCGAGAAAAGTGCTCCTTTATCCGAAGACTTGTAGTGAGGGGGACAGAGGATAGAGAAAGAGGCCACACACGCTACCTCTGGCTCTCAAAGGCCGAGACCCCCAACTCTCAGAGGCCCCACACCCCTCCATCCTGTCTGGCCCCCCAGGAAGTATTCAGGCAAAGTGTGGGGGCTGGCTGGGCCTCCCAGGTGGTCGCTGTGTGACGCTGCCCTCTCCGGGCCTCAGTTTCCCGTCTGTGGAATGGGCGCACTGGCCTGGGCATTCCTGAAACGGCCGCAGCCCATCCGCTGCCCTCCCTCCTTCCTGGGCCCGCATGTGATCCAACACTCGGGAACCCATGGCCACGACCAGCCGGGGTCAGGCCCACCGTCCGGTTTGACGCGGAGGGAACGGGGCCGCCCGGGGGCCTCGCAGCCCGGCAGGAGCCCTGCACGGAGCCCAGCATGCAGGGGCCGCTCAGAGTGCCCCCCTGTGTCTCCGGGTCATCTCCGAGCCTCGGTTTCCACATCTGCAGAATGGGGACAAGCCCCCTCCCGGGACCATTGTCAGACCAGACAGCAGCGCCCAGAGCACAGGAGGTGTCAGTTAGGGGGCGCCCCAGGAGGGCCGGGACCCCGCCAGGAGCAGGGCCCCTCTCTCTCTCTCTCTCTCTTTACAGAGAGGAACGGAGAGGAACAGAAAATCAGAAACATCGATGAGAGAGAAGCATCGATCAGCTGACTCCTGCACACACACACACACACACACCCCCCACTGGGGATGTGCCTGCAACCGAGGTACCTGCCCTTGACCGGAATCGAACCTGGGACCTCTCAGTCCACAGGACGACGCTCTATCCACCGAGCCACGCCGGTTTCAGCAGGGCCTCTCTTTAGAGTCGTCACAGGGTTTACCGTTTTAGAATGGGATGGCCCAGCGGAGGCCGAGGACACGAGCCACCCCTAAGACTTAGGCACCCCCAGGCCGAGGCCGAGGGGCCACGGCAGCTGCTCCACCCCCACCCGGAGCCGGGTCACCGCCGAGGGGAGGCAGCCCGGAGGCCTGGCTCCAATTAGCGGCCCTGGGGGAGGGGCTGGCTGAGCGTGGTGCCCCTGCGGCGGCCTGGGCCGGATGGGGACCCTGGGGCTCACACCACACACACACACACACACACACACACACACACACACACACACACGCACACACACAGCGGCGGCAGCATGCACACACAATCCATGTACACAACATACGGACGCAGGGATCAGGGCCCTGGAGGGAGGCCTGGGCAGGATGGGGACCCTGGAGGCTCATACCACACACACACACACACACACACACACACACACACAGCAGCGGCAGCATGGACACACAATCCATGTTCACAAGCTACAGACACACCATCAGGCCCCCGAGAGCTCACGGGGCCCGCCAGCACAGACACACAACAACACACAACGGGCTGATTCTCCGACAGCCCGTGCACATCACAACCCCGTCCCCCATGGGCCCCCCCAGACCAGCCGGGACGGTCCCAGCCACGCCACCCCCGCCGACCCTGGGGACACCCTCCTGGGCGTCCGCTCTCAGGAACAACACGGCCCCTGTGGCCAGGCCGCGGTGCCCACGCACAGCACGCCAGCACACGGGGGCACCCTCGTCCCATACCCCTCACCCAGCACATCACACACGTACACAGCACCCAACAGCCCCTCAAAACTCACACACACAGATCTCCCCCCCCCCCCCCCAGAGCACTCCGCCGGCCCTGCTCCCTAAACTCCAAGACACGTCCGTCTGGGCTTCCCGGGCAGAGGAGGGGGCAGGAGGGGACCCCGACTCACCAGTCCCTCCGCTCACAGGCCTGGGCTCCCGCCAGGTGGAGGAGAGCGAGTCCCTGCCAGTGCCCGCCGGGCTGCTCTGGGCCGGCCGCCCCGCCCTCCGCCCGCCCCCTCTCCCTCCCTCCCCCCTCCCCTCCCTCCGGCCGCGGGGCCAGCTTGATTTCATTAAGGGGTTTGGGGTGGGGACAGGGGGAGGGTGGGCCACACACATCCCCCCTCGCTCACACTCCACGCTCCGGAGAAGCCCAGATGGGCACTTCCTTCTCCCTGACCGCGGTCCCCAGGGCAGGCTGGGGCACACAGCCCCTTCCCCCCAAAAAAACACAGCGAGCTGGGTTCGGAGGCCTCTGGAAGTGAGGGGCAAGTTTCCCGTCCTCCGTTCCAGCTGTGACTCAGGTTTTCCGAGGCTCGGGGTGCAGAGCGGGAGCGAGGCCTGGCGGAGGGTCTGGCTGGGGCAGGGTGCTCGTCACAGCCGCCGCTGCCTGGCCAGGCCTCCTCCGGCCCCCCGTTTGCCCACGGGCAGGGTGGGCGGGAAGCTTGCTGGGCGTTCTCAGGTCAGTGGCCTCGGAGTGGTCCGAGCAGGAGCGGTGGCCCCACTTCACAGATGGGGAACGTTGAGGCCGAGGAGTCCAAGCGGCTCAATCAGAGGACTGAGAGGTCCAGCCGTAGCTCAATCAGAGGAACTGGGGCCCCTGGCTGGCCCGAGGAGTCCAGTGGGCCAGCGGCCCCCGCATTCCTTCATCCATCCATTCAGCAGACGAGTGTTTAGATCAGTGGTTTGCCGCTCTGTTGACTAATGGGTTTGCCGACCACTGGACCACACCAAATGTCACCGTGTGGTTGGGAGCTGTGAGGGTTAGGCGATCGTGGCAGATTGTGTGCAGAGAGGTAAAGGGTGGTATAGGACAGGGGTCGGCAAACCTCGGCTCTCCAGTGAACCCGACCCAGCCCACCCCTCAGGAGCCTGAACACTTCGGGGAGAGAGACACTTCTGTAAATTACTTTTGCAGAAAACAGAAACGGGTCTGGGGCAGGACAGGGGCCAGGCCAGGCGCTCAGGGACCCCGGGGCAAAGAGAGGTCCCGAGAGACAGAGCCAGCGGAGGGTCCTGGAGGACTCGACCGAGAACCAGCGGAGTCTCCACAAGAGAGACCCTGCGAGGCATCCAGGGGCAGGACCAGGCTGGGTAAAGGCCCCGCGGCTGGAGGGGACGTGGACCAGAGAATGAGGGCTGGGAAGTCAGCGGGAGCCGGAGAGAGTCCCAGAATGTCACCATCCAGCCTAAGACAGGGTCCGCTCTGTGTTCCCCCTTTGGGGGCTGCTCTGCCAGGAGCCAGAGGGAGACAGACTGGGGTTCAGATCCTGCCTCCACCATGCCCCCCTCCTCCCTTCCACGGAGCCTCTGAGGAGGGAGACGGAGGGCGTGAGCATGCTGGGCAGTACCAGGTGTACCGGTTACTAACGTGGAATGTTTTCACTAGATGCAGTGACACCTATGTTGATATACTGTGTTTCCCTGAAAATAAGACATCCTCCGAAAATAAGACCTAGCACAACTTTGGGAGAAAAAATTAATATAAGACACTGTCTTATTTTCAGAGAAACAGGGGATGCTATTTTGTTGTGTTGACAGCAAGCTTCAAAACTTCATACGTCAAATTTTCTGAAGGTGTTAACATCATGGATATTTTTACGCTTAAAAATGTTGAATTTCATGCCCCCAAAAAAGAGCATCCGTGGGAAGTTTTAAATTCATTACTTTATTTTGAAGAAAAGTGCTGCTGAAAGTGATCGTATACTTTGGGAAGCTTATGCTGAACATGGTCCAGCTCAAGATACTTGTGAACGCTGGTTTAAACGCTTTAAAAGGGATGATTTCAAGGTGAAAGACAAAGAACGTCCAGGCCAACCGAAAAAGTTTGAAAGTCAACAATCACAAGCATTTTTGGATAAAGAGGCGAATCAAACTAAAAAACAACCTGCAGAAAGATTAGATGTTACTCAGCAAACAATTTCCGATCGTTTACAAGCAACGGGACAGATTTTAAAGGGAGGAAGATGGGTGCCACATCAACGGAACGAAAGACAAATGGAAAACCGAAAAGTCGTCAGTAACATGGTCTTTTTGCATCGAATTGTGACTGGCGATGAAAAGTGGATTTATTTTGAGAATCCCAAATTCACAAAATCATGGATTGATCCAGGTCAACCATCAACATTGACTGGGGGGAGGGGTGGGGGGGGGGAGGGCGAGGCTCCCAGAAGTAAGTAAACAAACAAGTGAGTATCTGGCTGCCAACGGGGCTAGGAGTTGGGATGAGACAGCTCGGAGGCTGACGGACGCTCGTCCCCGTTGGTCCTGGAGGCCGTGGGGGCCTCCCGGGAGGAGGTATTTAAAAGGATGCAAGAGGATTCCCAGCAGCGAGAGCAGCACGTGCAAAGGCCCTGTGGCAGACGGGAAACCCCGCAGCCTCAGAGCCGTTCCTGAAGATGATTACTGAATGAGAGGGGACGGATCAGCTCCATCCTGCCCGCCACCTTCCCTCCAGCGTCCAAGTTGGCACCTGGGACGAGGCAGGTGCTCAGGAACTGCCGGCCGATGTGTGAACCCCCACGCCGACCTCCGCTCATGCATCCCCACCTTTGGACAACCTCGTGCCCTGAGATCTGGCTCTCTGTCCATGCCTGGGAGCTCCCTTTCCCAGGTTCCAGGACCGTTCCGGGGGGGGGGGGGGGGGCGGCCAGATGATCCCCACAGCCCGCCCTGCCGTGGCGCCAAGGGGGGGGGGGCCGCCAGGCCTCTGGCACGCACGCAGCAGGCTGGGACGCTCGCTCCCAACCTGCAATTTCAGAGGCAGCGAGCAACAGGCCCTCTGCCCGGCCCCGGAGCCACGGGGCGACCTCGCCCTGCGCCGACCGTGCAATTAGCAGCCTGCCCCCCGCCTGCTGAGCAGCACGGCCACCAAGGAGGCGGGGGTGGGGGGGCCGGGGCAAGCCCACCCTCCTTGAGGCTCTGCCAGGTCCTCCCCCGTTGATCCTGGGGCTGGCCGCCCGGCCCACCCACCACAGCCTCCCCGTCTCCCTCCTCCGCCCCCCCCCCCGCCACCCCCTTGCAGCTTCTCGTGGGCTCGGAGCCCCTTCTAATTACACGCTCCCGGCCACGGGGCCTGGGCGCCGGGAGAAAATAGCCCAGGCCTCGCTCTCATGTGGCCAGAGCGGCCGGGCTGCGCCCACAGGCCGGGCCCTGCGGGGGACACCCGGGGAGCGGCCTCCGTGGCCTCATCCACGCAGGCCGGAGTGCGTGCGGGGTGTGCGGTGAACCCCCTGGGCCTCACGTCCCCACCTGTCAGCCCGAGACACTCACTTATTCCTCGGCTGCTCCCCCAGGGGGAGCTGGGAACGAGACAGGCAGACAGACGCTGCCGCCCCTCTGCTCAGGCGCTTCCCTCTGCTCCGTGCCCGACCACCCCCCTGCATATCTCGTGGCTCAGCCATCACCGCCTCCAGGAAGCCCTCCCTGAATGAACCCCAGCCTCCGGGGAGGGAGAGCCATAGTCTCCTCTGTGTCCCTGCACCCCCAGCTTCCCCCCACTCAGAGCGCTGAGCATACGGGGCTGTGTTATCCCCACACTGTACCCCCACACGGTATCCCCACCCCACCCACTTCTCGGGTCCAGAATCAGGGTTCTGCCGACACCGGTTTGGCTCAGTGGATAGAGCGACGGCCTGGGGACTGAAGGGTCCCGGGTTCGATTCTGGTCAGGGGCATGTGCCTTGATTGTGGGCACATCCCCAGTGGGGGGTGTGCAGGAGGCAGCTGATGGGTGTTTCTAACTCTCTCTTCCTCTCCCTTCCTCTTCCTCTCTGTAAAAAAAATCAATAAAATTATATATATATATATAATTTTATTGATTTTTTTACAAATATATATATATAATAAAAATAAAAAGAATCGGGGTCCCTTCTGTCAATGGATCCCTAGCACCAGTGCCTGCAACAACATCCACTCCCTCCATGGCTGGGTCAACTCCAGTCCCACCCGCTGGGGGCACCGATGGGGACCCACAGGCGCCGGCAGGGGGTACGCTGACACTATGTCCTCTGCACCCGCTCCTGCAGGGGAACAAGACAGGCCCGGCCTGTGCCCCGGGGACCCGCTTGCAGGGGAGACAGACGAGAACAAGCCCACTGGCAAACTGGGGAGATAACCCGTCAGAGCAAAGTGCTGTCCAGGAGATCCAGAGGACCAGGAGACAGGAAGTGGTTTGGGGTGGGGGCCTGGGCAGCTCTTGGAGCCATGGTGCTGGGGAGCGTCCTCTCTGCAGAAGCGGCTGAAGGAGCAGCACCTGCAGGAGGAGAGGATCCTCTTCAGGAGCAGGAGGCGGAGCTTCCGGGGCCGGGGGTGCGGCATGTGCAAAGGCCCTGTGGTGGGGAAGGGCTGGCATCGGCCCCCTCGGGTAAAGCAAAACCAAGCTATGGCCCCAGGACAGTGGCAAACTCAACAGTCCACAGAGCCAAATAGCCACAGGCCAACGATGGGCATGTCTTTGGAGAAACACATTTTTTAAAAACGTAAACTTCTAATGCCACTTCTTCAACATAGACTCGCCCAGGCCGTGGTGTTTTGTGGAAGAGCCACACTCAAGGGGCCCAAGTTTGCCCAGCACAGTTTGCTCACCACGGCCCTAGCCAGTCTGGCTCTGTGGATAGAGCATCGTCGGCCTGTGGACTGAAGGGTCCCGGGTTCGATTCCGGTCAAGGGCATGTACCTTGGTTGCGGGCACATCCCCAGTAGGAATGTGTGCAGGAGGCAGCTGATCAATGCTTCTCTCTCATTGATGTTTCTAACTCTCTATCCCTCTCCTTTTCTCTCTGTTAAAAAAAAATTAATAAAATATATATATATTTTTTAAAAAAAAAAACAACAATAACAAACAAACACACAAACGAAGCTGGGGACAGACGTCCCACAGGCAGTCACCCCGAGAGGGTGGGGATTGATTGGCAAGAGGCGTGAGGGACCCTCCTGGCTGGGACCTGAATATCTGGGGCATGGTGACGTACTGTGTTTCCCCGAAAATAAGGCCTACTTACAGGTTTCCTTCTGAGTGAAATATAAGGCATTCCCCCAAAAATAAGGCCCCCCCATAGGCTAAACATGAGAGATTTGGTCCATTGATTCTGAAAGAAATGGAGTCACAAGAAATTCACCAGGAAATTCAGGAATTGGATTGTTCTGATGATGTTCCAGAAGATGATGACACGATTGTCATGGAATAAACGAGTCAATTCTTGATCCTGTAGGATTCACAGTTTGTCTGGTTTGTGTTGACAACTACCATACTACCGTACCGTATACAGGTAATACATTTCCTTTATTTTCATTTAACAATCAATGTGTACCGTATTCTTCTTGATGGAAAAAATAAGACATCCCCTGAAAATAAGACCTAGTGCATCTTTGGGAGCAAAAATTAATGTAAGGCACTGTCTTATTTTCGGGGAAGCAGGGCTAAGTCCTACGATAAGAGCCAGCTGCCCGCTTCGGACGTGGGTGCTTCCCGTGGGCCGTGACTTGGTTCAGCGTGTCTCTTACAAACACACAAAGAGCCCTGCACCCTGCTTTTCTGGCCGCGTGGGGAGGGGGCGGGAGCAGGGGGCCCGGCTTCCTGAGGCTGAGGTGGCCGGCCAGCTGCACAGGGCGATGCTGTAAACATTTACATTCCCGGGCCGGGCGGGCGCAGCCTCATTAGCCCAAGGGAGGGAGGCCGCGGGGAGGGCCGGAATGTAAACACCACGCACACCCCACCGCAGACCTGGCCCCACTTCCTGCCCCCCCCCCCCCGCCGCTGCCCTGGGTCCCCAGGAGCCCCCACCCCATCACCACCATCACGAGAGGGAACCCAGAGGATGCTTCTGAACTTCTTGGCAGTCCTGCTGGCAATGGGGGCCTCTCCCCCGCCCCCGCCGTTGAGAAGGGGGTCGGCCCAGAGTGAGACGCGGGGAGGAGTGGGGGGGAGATGGGCTGAGGGACACCGGTCAGCGCCTGCACAGGCCGGGCCCACCTGGCAGGGAGGGTCTTTGCGCACCCAGAGCCGCCCGCCGTGGGGGACAGGGCCACGTGGGGTGACAGCCAGGAGGTGAAACCCGCCCAGGAAAAGCCAAGGCCACCGGCCCTCGGGGAATGCTGGTGACCGTGGGCTGTTACTCCACCGCGCTGGGCTCGGTGTCCTCATCTGGGAAATGGGAGGTAATGGCAGCACCCTGGTTACTGCGAGAAGACAGAGAGCCGTGGCACCGGGCACTAAATAACAATAATAACAATAATAATAAACGCGAATGACGTCTGGGACTGAGACTCTATGGCACCATCTGGACAAGACGGCACACAAAGGCTTGGCGTACAGCAGGCGCTCCGTTAGGGATGGAAAGGGGCAGAGCACCCTCCCCCCCTGCCCCCCCCTCCCTGTCAAAAGGCTGGTCAGCGAGGGGCGTCCCCATCCTAGGAGGCTGAGCATGCAGGTCTGGGGCTTGGCTCCTCCCCTCCCCCCACCCATCAGGGCTACCCCAGCTCCCCAACCCCCCAGCCCCTCAGTCCTCAGCCCCCCAGCCCCCCAGCCTTCCAGCCTCCCAGCCCCCCAGTCTCCCCAGCCCCTCAGTCCTCAGCCCCCAGCCCCTCAGTCTCCCCAGCCTCCCAGCCCCCCAGCCCCCTAGCCTCCCAGCCTCCCAGCCCCCAGTCTCCCCAGCCCCTCAGTCCTCAGCCCCCCAGTCTCCCCAGCCCCCCATCTCCTCAGCCCCCAGCCCCCCAGTCTCCCCAGCCCCCCAGTCCTCAGCCCCCCAGCCCCCCAGCCCCCCAGCCTCCCAGCCCCCCAGTCTCCCCAGCCCCCCAGTCCTCAGCCCCCCAGCCTCCCAGCCCCCAGTCTCCCCAGCCCCTCAGTCCTCAGCCTCCAGCCCCCCAGCCTCCCAGCCCCCCGTCTCCTCAGCCCCCAGCCCCCCAGTCTCCCCAGCCCCCCAGCCTCCCAGCCCCCCAGCCCTCCAGCCCCCCAGGCCGCCGGGATCCTGCCTGTGCACAGCGGAGTGAGCTTCCCGGGGCGAGTCCCGCCTCCCTGAGCCAGGACACACGCAGGCACACGGGTGCTGGCCGGGGGGAGGGGCCCCCACAGCTGGAAACATCTGGTTTGAATTGTCGCTTGGAAGCACCCGCCAGGCAGCCAAGGAATCTGTGAGCTAATTTTAGGCGAAAAGACGAGAGCGCTCGGCAGGGCTGAGGCTGGCTCCCCAACCCACAGAGGCGAGGCCCCGAGGCTTGGGGGAGACACGGAGGCCTCCACGGGGGGCCCTCAGGTGGTCCCCGTCTGCCCAGGAGCCAAGGGCTGTCTCTCCCAGGATGGGCACTGACTTGGGAGGAATGAGCCACATCCCTGCTCATTTCAGTCCTGTCCTCCCCTCCACCCCCAGCCCCAGCCCCAGCCCCAGGGGGAGCAAGGTTGTCTCCCCATTTCACAGATGTGGAAGCTGAGGCTCCCAGAGCTCAGAGCCCTGCAGCCAGTCCGTGGAGTGGGGGTTTGACCCAGGTCTGCCGGACTCCTAGCCCCGCGGTAAGCAAACTCATCAGTCCACAGAGCCAAATATCAACAGCACAAGGATGGGCGTGTCTTTGGAGAGCCACATTTTTTAAACGTAAACTTCTCCGAACTCCACTTCTTCAACACAGACTCGCCCGGGCCATGATATTGTGTGGAAGAGCCACCCTCCAGGGGCCAAAGAGCCGCCTGTGGCTCTCGAGCCACCGTTTGCCGACCACGGTCCTTAGCCTTAGCCCTGAGGCTCTCTGGATCTCCGCCCCTGGCTGGCCCTCGTCCCGCACCCTGCCTCTGCCCTCACACCTTCGCAAAGGGTCCCCAGCACGTGCGTTCATCCAGCAAATGTTTCCCGAGCCTCTGCTGGGCGCCAGGGACAGGGAAAGAGTGAGCATGGGGGACAGAGGACCCTAACCTGGCACAGCAAAAATTCAATAGACTGCCCTAACCGGTTTGGCTCAGTGGATAGAGCGTCGGCCTGCGGACTGAAGGGTCCCAGGTTCGATTCCGGTCAAGGGCATGTACCTTGGTTGTGGGCACATCCCCAGTGGGGGGTGTGCAAGAGGCAGCTGGTCGATGATTCTTCTATCATCAACGTTTCTAACTCTCTATCCCTCTCTCTTTCTCTCTGTAAAAAATCAATAAAATATATATTTAATATATATACATATGTATATTTTAAATAAAAATCAATATACCACCGGCATCACCCCAGGCAGCCATCGGGGCCTCGGAGGGAAAAGGGGGGACCGTCGTCAGGGACACCTGGGGCCGGGTTGCGGGGAGGGCCTCTCGGAGCAGGTGACACTCCCGCTGAGGCCTAAAGGATGAGACGATGCCAGCCAAGCAGACATCTGGGAGGAGAGCGCCAGGCAGGGGGCGCGGCACGTGCAAAGGCCCTGGGGCAGCAGCGTGTGGAGAAGGCAGAGTGTGAGTGAGAGGTGGCAGGCGCTCTCCTTCACGCATCCAACCAGCACGTTTGTCCATAGGTGAGATGGGGGTCTGAGCGGGGCAGGAGCTGGGCTCAGAGGCTTTGGCTGCTGGGATTAGGGGACCCCACTGTCTTACCTGTTTATTTTCTGGAAGGCTGCTGAAAACTCCGGGGAGGCAGCGGGGAGATTCCTTGAAGCCTGTGCTCCATGCCTGGAACACTCTTCTCTATCTTTCCTCTCCTAACTCAACAAACCTGCATCTTACCCGCCTCAGTCTCCAGACTCCTCCTCACCCCACTTCTAAGGTCTGGCCACACTGTGCACCCTCAGAGCCCCACCCCCCTCCCACTCCCCATTCCCTGGCCCCTCTCCTCTGGACTCTGGGTGATCATTCGGTTCATCTCCTTCTCCCTTTAGACCCAGGAGCCCCAAAAGGCATGGCCAGTTCTGTACGGCCCCCCTGGCACCCCAGGACCCCGCACAGGGCCTGGCACGCAACGGACGCACCATAACCATGGAGTTACGGGGCTTGGCGGGATGCCCGTGAAGGGGGGATATGGAGGATGAGTTTGGGGAACTTCTGCCCAGATCACCTGCTGAATGTACCACCCCCAGGGCTGGCAGCCCAAACTCCTAAGACAAACTTAGCATGCCACCTCCCCCCCCCCCCACTTCCTGTCTACCCGCCTTCCTTCCCTGTCCCCGGAGCTGAAGTCAGCAGTCCAGTTTCTTGGCCGCGTGTCCTGATGGAGTAAGGGGTCCAGCTTTCGGAACCTCAGTGTCCCCTACAGTAAAACGGGGTAATGGTTGTGTCCACCACGTCGTATGTAGGGTTGTTGTGAGGCCTAAATAAGCTCATGCCTGGGGCCGGGCATGGAGCGCTGCCCGATACACACCAGCTCCTCGTCCCCAGCCTCCTCTCTCGGTCCTCGGCCCCAGCTCTGCTCCCGGCAAGAACGTGGGTCACCCTTCCATGTGCCAGCGTCTTCCCGCAGCAGCCGGGAGCGGCGAAAGGTGGCGAATGGGGCCGAAACCGGTGTGGCTCAGTGGGTAGAGCGTCGGCCTGCAGACGGAAAGGTCCCGGGTTCGATTCCGGTCAAGGGCATGTGCCTTGGTTGCGGGCACATCCCCGGTGGGGGGTGTGCAGGAGGCAGCTGGTCGATGTTTCTCTCTCACTGATGTTTCTGACTCTCTATCCCTCTCTCTTCCTCTCTGTAAAAAAATCAATAAAGTATATTTTTTAAAAAATGTTTTTTAAAGAAAGGTGACGAGTGGGGACTTCCAGGCGCCAGGGCTGGTCGGCAGGGGTGAGAGTTTGGGGCATGGGATTCCCCTAGAACCCCACTGCTCTGGACGGTGTGGCATGGTGGTAAGGACGTGGCTTTCTTTAAATAACAAAACACAACAGCTATGGGCTTTCTGATTCAGGCCTGGCTTCCAATCCCGAAGCTTCATTCACGCATGAGCCAGGGCAGGTGAGCTCGGCTCTCTGAGCCTCCGTTTTCCCGTCTGTAAAATGGGGGAGGGTGCTGGGAGGGACTCAAGGAGATGCTGCTGAATGGATTCGCGGGGCCATCCGGGCGCTGACGTCCAAGGACAATGGGAGGCCGGGGCAGGAGGGAGGGCCCAGGGTAGGCAGGAGCCGGCCTGTGTGTCCAAGAGCCAACTGTCCAGTTTTCGGAACCTTGCGAGCCAGTTGTCTCATGAGTTGAACTATGTGACATGACAAACCAAGGTCCTCAATACTCAACACCCACCCATGTCTAATTACTTTATGACATTCTCCTATTATTTATGCCCTTGGGGTGATTTGCACGTATTGTTTTTTTTAAAAAAAATATATATTTTATTGTTTTTGTACAGAGAGGAAGGGAGAGAGATAGAGAGCTAGAAACATCGATGAGAGAGAATCATCGATCAGCTGCCTCTTGCACACCCCCCACTGGGGATATGCCCGCAACCAAGGTACATGCCCTTGATCGGAATCGAACCTGGGTCCCTTCAGTCCCCAAGCCGACGCTCTATCCATTGAGCCAAACCGGTTTCAGCTATTTTGCATGGATTGTTATCATCTACCAAAGGAGTGGTTGGTTGCTCAAAATTGGCCGCGGAAGTGTTTACACCAAGGAGATTGGCAAGCACGACAGGTCGTGGCTTGGGTACCACCAGCAGCCCTTCATCCTCAAACACTGGACAGAAGACAGCTCAGGGCTGCCCGTGTCTCTAAGAGCTGGTGCCGGGCGCCCCCTGGTGGCTGCTTTAGGCACCCATCATCTCTGATTCCCTTCCATCCGGCACCTCAGAGAGACACACAGAACACCAGACCCTCTAAGGCCCCAGGGAGAAAGGGAGACCCGCTGCCCACCCCGAAAGATGAAAGACGAGGTAACAGGACCCCGAGAGAGCTTCTCAGCTGCCCCCAAGTCTTTTAGCTTCTGAATCCCAAACCCCATAGGGGGAGCCTCCCAGCTGATCTTTCTGATCACGCCCGAAGGGGACATGGGTGACAGGGGGTTCCTAATGCATCAATCCTTTTACTCCAGGGCTGGCTGCCCCGGACCGCAGTGGACACCCCTCTTCCACCAAAGCACCTCGAACGCACCTGCCTCACGTATGAGACTCGTCCTGGGGGTTCAGGGCAGGGGAGGGCGTCCCTCCATGTCCCCGGCCTTGCCCCAGCCCTGCCTCTTCCTCCCTCCCCCTCTCTCCTGGGCAGCATGCCGCCAGTGCCTCAGACCCCCGCCTCTTTGAAATCTCTGTGTGCAGGTTACATCCTGGAGTGGAGGGTCGTTCGAGTCCAGAGAGGCCCCTGGAGGTATTTTTCTAGAAGAGAAAACGCCTCCCCTGAGGTGAAGTGCATTTTTCTTCCAGAAGGCCGGGCGGTGTGGGCGAGAGGCGCCAGGTCCTGCTCGCTTCCTGTAGGAAAATGACTGAGAGGCACGAGGAGGCGGAGGCGGAATCCGGCCCAGCCACGGACGGTGGGCCCGGCCACAGACGGTGGGCCTGTGGCTTCACCTCCAGAGGCCTCCACTCTCTGACCTGAGCGCGGGGCCAAGGAGGGTTTTGAAAGTGGTAATGCGTGCACGCAATCCGGTGCCACAGGGGACTTCAGGGCTAAAATCAGGCAAGTCTTGCCCTAACCGGCTTGGCTCAGTGGATAGAGCGTCAGCCTGTGGACCAAAGGGACCCGGGTTCAATTCCTGTCAAGGTCACGTTCAGTTCCGGTCAAGGTCACGTACGTAACTTGGTGGCAGGCTCCTCCCCTGCCTGGGGCCCTGATGTTTCTCTCCGTCTTTCCCTCTTTTAGACTCTCCCCCAAAATCAGCCGAGCCTCCAGTGAGGATTCACCAAAAATAAATACATAAATAAATAAAAGTGAAAAAAATAAAATCAGGCACGTTTCAGGCAGACGGGGGTGGGGGCCCTCTGGTCACCCAATGCTGAGGTCAGGGGTCAGCAAACGCACAGAGCCCAATCCAGCCGGCTGCTTGTTTATAAATAAAGTTTTATTAGAAACCAGCCAAACACCGTATCAGTCGTGGCACGGCACCGGCAGTATGGCAAGAGAGTTGAAAAGTTGCAACAGGGGCCCAGCTTCCCCGCCAAACCTGAAATATGTCCTGCCTGGCCCTTTAAGGAAAAGTCTGCCGGCCCCGAGCTTTTAAATGACAGCCTGTGCGCACTCCTGGGAGCTGGACAAAAGCCACGGAGTCTGTGGGGGGGAGTGGGTGGGTCCTGGGTGTTCATGGGAGTCCGGCCCCAAGTGGGACGGAGAGGACATGGTGGGGACCTGGGGAGGCTGGCACTGAATTGCAGACTTGTCTGAGATTGGGGGGCCATTCTGTAGGCCAGAACTGGCTCAAAGGGGGAGGGGGCTAAATAAAGGGGTCCCTTCCCTTACCTCCAAACGGCCTGAAACTTTCCCCAGCTGCTCAGGGTTATACCAAGATTCCCCACCCCCATTCCCCCCCACGGGCCCTCCCCTCCCCACTGTGTCCAAGACACAACACTGTTAACCAACAGCCTGTGCATGGGCTTCCTGACGGGGGTGGGACTGGAGGGAAGGGCCACCCCCCCCTGAAGGAGGCCCCTTGATGTCTGAAGCATTCAGCCAGCACACGCTCATCAAACATTTGCCGAGTGTGGCCACGCTCAGTGGTTGAACGCCGGCCTGTGAACCAGGAGGTCACGGTTCGATTCCCGGTCAGGGCACAGGCCTGGGTTGCGGGATCAGTCCTCAGAGTGGGGCGTGCAGGAGGCAGCTCATCAACGGTTCTCTCTCATCACAGATGTTTCTCTCTCTCTCTCTCTCTCTCTCTCTCTCTCTCTCTCTCTCTCTCTTTCTCCCTTCTGCTCTGAAATCAATAAAAAAAAATATTTTTAAAAAATTTGCCAAACTCGGGGCCTGCGCTGGGCCCGGGCTGGGCAGCAGGACACGGGGCCCTCCGGGGAACAGGGCTGAGCCCAGCCTGCCCCTGGGACACCGGGGTCGCGGGAGGGGGCAGGGTGGGGTTACTCTGTCACCAGCAGAAGCTCGCTGGCCCACGCAGTCTCAGGTAAGGGGTGGCCTCATGGGCAAGGGGAGACAGGGGGCATAGGCAATAGTCTCCACAATAAAGAATTACTTAAAAATATTCAGTGGGAACTCAGAAAGAAAGAAAGACAGACCTCACCCGGGGCTCCCGGCGGCGGAGCTGACAAGAGCCGAGCTGCCCCCTTTGGGGTCCGGCGGGAGTGGCCTCAGGAACCCCCCAAGCTCCTCAGGACCCCCCACCCCAAATGCATGGTGATTGGCGACCGGAGAGCAGAGCGGTGGGTGCCGGCAGGGGACCTGAGTCTTCCCTGGGCTCGTGGGCATGAGGCTCCCGCGGCCAGGAGGAAGGAGAGGCCTCGGACCCTGGCTGCCCTCGGTCCTGGGGGAGTGGCCAGGGCCCTGCCCTGGAGACCCCTCCCCAGGGGTGGCGGCCTCGGAGGGAGGCAGCGGGGAGTGGGGGCCGTGCCCAGGGCCGCAGGCAGGGGGCGCTAGGGGAGGAAGCTGTGCAGGGTGAGGTCATCCCCGCTGGGGTCCTCCCGGGGCCCTTCCTTCAGGCCCGGGCCCTTGGCGGCCGGCAGGCTGCCGTTGGCCGTGGGGGCGGGCGCCTCGCCGCCCTCGGGCAGCAGGGAGGAGATGCAGACCATCTCGGTGGGCGAGTAGCTGCGCACGTGGTACATGTGGTTCCTGCGGGAGAGGCGCACGGCCAGCACCACGGTGCACACCAGGAAGGTGGTGGCCACCAGCGCCAGGATGAGGATGGCCAGCAGGCAGTGCTTCACGGGCATGTAATCCGGGCCCCGCGTGGGGCTCGGCGTGGGCAGGCCCTGGCTGCTCTTCCCCCGTTTGAAGGAGGCGTCCGAGGAGTTGCCGATGGCCTCGGTGGCACCCCCGTGGTGAGGGTCAGACGGCACGAGAAGGGCCGTGGAGAGACCCGCCGTGGTGGCCGGCTCCTCGGACAGGGTCTCTGTGGTCGTGGGCATCGTGGGAGGGGCTGCTGTGGTAGCCGGCTCTGTGGTCAAGGCCTCCGTGGCTGCAGCTTGCGTGGTCAGTGGCTCCGTGGTCAGGGCCTCCATGGCTGTGGTTTGCGTGGCCAGTGGCTCCGTGGTCAGGGCCTCCGTGGCTGTGGATTGTGTGGTCAGTGGCTCCATGGTCAGGACCTCCGTGGCCGTGGGTTGTGTGGTCAGTGACTCCGTGGTCAGGGCCTCCGTGGCTATGCGTTGCGTGGTCAGTGGCTCTGTGGGCAGGGCCTTTGCGGCGGCCAGCTCTGTGGACGGAGCCCCCGCTGTGGACGGAGCCTCTGTGATGGGAGGGGTGGTAGTGTCCAGTTCTGTGGTCAGAGGGCCCGGTGTGACAGGAACCCCCGATGTGGCCAGTTCCGTGCTGGGCTTCCCAGGGGTTGCTCCTGTGGTCGCCTCCAGAGTGGCTGGCTCGGGGGTACCTCTTTGCCCCAGCGTTCCCATCGTAGCCTGATGCTCGGGCCCCGGGGCCCCAGCCCCTGCGATAGTTTCCAGCATCTCCGGAGGGTCCGTGACATACGTGTCATCGTACTCTCCCAGGTCGTCCTCGTCCGCATCCCCCTGGCCGTCCGGCAGCCCGAGGCTGAGGCGGCTGCCGGGGCCCAGCAGGACCAGCAGCAGGAGGAGCGGCAGAGGCATGGCACCTGCAGGGAGACACGGACAGGGGGCGTCAGGACGGCTCCACCCCTGGGCTGCCGAGCCCTCCCTACCCCCACCCCCCTCCGGCTGGGAGGCTGGGCGGGTGTCTGCTCTGGGGCAGACGCTCGGCTCTGGGCACCCTCTGACCAGGCGCCTGCAGACCCCCCCTAGTCCCCCCTCCCCGCCAATAGCACCTTTTCCCCTTTGATCAGAATGGATGGCTACAGGGAGCAGACAGAAAGCATCTGAGCTGCCGTGGCCATACACCCGTTCGTTAGCACGTCGTCCCTCTACACGGAGGTTGTGGGTTCAATCCCTGTTCGGGGCACATACAAGAATCAACCCGTGAATGCATACGTAAGTGGGACAACAAGTCAACCTTCCTCCCTCCCCTCCTCCTCCTCCTTTCTCTAAAATCAGTAAAAATTAAAACAAAATAAAAAATTTTTTAAAGAAAACATGAACGATTAGAGCTTCTTATGTCATCATATATATATATTTTTTTTTAATTGATTTTTTACAGAGAGGAAGAAAGAGGGCTAGAGAGTTAGAAACATCGATCAACTGCCTCCTGTGCACCCCCTACTGGGGATGTGCCCACAACCAAGGTACATGCCCTTGGCTGGAATCGAACCTGGGACCCTGAGTCCACAGGCCAACGCTCTATCCACTGAGCCAATCTGGCTAGGGCTCCCCTTCTTGATCCCCATTTCTGGATACATTTATCATAGGATCTGAGTGGAGGCGTCCCCATATACAGTTCATCCGTAGATCCATGCACTCATCCGCGGATGGGGGTCCATGGCCAAGAGCTTGGAAGCCACCGGCCCACAGGATAACGCGACCTGCTTGGACCGGGGGCCTCTTGGTGTGTGGTCCCGACCCCTCTGTCCCACTCTCCCCGGTCTGGCTCTTTGCACGTGGGGTGGAGGGCCCCTTAGGGGAAGAGTGTGGGGCCTAACCTCGGCCCCACCCCCACGCTCCCGGGGGCAGAGGCGCTGTGGGGAACACTATGGGCTCAGAGCCGTATTTCATATTTCATAACTGTGAGGACACTCACCCCCACCTCAGTTCTCAGTTCCTGGAAGGCTGAGCCCTCAGCCACTTCCTGCGGAGGGAGGGGCAAGCCCTCAAGGCCCAGCCCACCGGTTCCTGGGTGGGGAGAGGCCTCTTGGTGAGTCAGGGCCCCGCGGTCTGAAGCCTGGGAGCTGGGAGGATGCCACGGAGAGGGGCCCTCACCCCGGCCCCCATCCCCACAGTCCGGTGCTTGCAGAGGCGTGGGGTGGGGGCACGGGGGAGGCCCTTTAGCAGCTGTGGGACCCTGGGCAGGTCACTTCACCTTCTCTGAGCCTCGGTTTCCTCATCTGTCAAACAGGTCCCACTGCTTCAAAGAATGGGGGCGATGCTCTAACCGGTGTGGCTCAGTGGATAGAGCGTCAGCCTGTGGACTGAAGGGTCCCAGGTTCGATTCCGGCCAAAGGCAAGTACCTTGGTTGCAGGCACATCCCCAGTAGGGGGTGTGCAGGAGGCAGCTGAATGGATGCTTCTCTCTCATCGATGTTTCTAGATCTCTATCCTCTCACTTCCTCTTTGTAAAAAAAAAATCAATTATATATATATATATAATTATAAAAATATTATTTATTTTTAAAATATATTTATATAACAGATAGTGGCTCAAATACACACTCTAACCAGAGATGTCTTAGAAAGCCCTCTCCAGCCCTCACCGGCGTGGCTCAGTGGATAGAGCGCCGGCCTGCGGACTGAAGGGTCCCAGGTTCGATTCCAGTCAAGGGCACATGCCTGGGTTGTGGGCTGGATCTCCAGGGTGGTGCACGCAGGAGGCAGCCAATCCATGATTTCCCTCTCGTTACTGATGTTTCTATCTCTCTCTCCCTCTCCCTTCCTCTCTGAAATCAATAAAAATATAAACTATAAAAACTAAAGCCCTCACTGTGGATGGAGCATCCCATCCTAGGAGGGGCCTCCTTCATCTTCCCTCCACACGGGCTGCGAGGATGCCCATTCTACAGATTAGGAAAACAGCTCCAGAGCGGGGGCTTCCTCCGGCCGCCCCTGTCACCTCAGCCCCCCCCCCCCCCATGGCAGGAAAAGAGCCGCTTACCGCAGGAGGGGGCGGGGCAGGGCTCAGAGAGCGACAAAGAGCTGTCACACCCTGCTTGTCTGCTGAGCCCCTACCTGGGGTTGGGGGGGGGGGGTGCGGGGAGAGGGGGACATACACTCCAGCTCCAGGGACCACACTGTGCAGCCACCTGGGCCACGCGTGGCCTCCCCCTCAGCATATTGGTCCCCAGCAGTCCCAACGTTCACGTTCCTGGAACCTTAGGATCTGAGCAGCTGCAAGAGAAGGGCCGGCTCCAAACACACAAGCAGGTCAAACTGAGGCCCACGGGACCCCTCGCCTTCCCCCTCACCACACACACACCCCAGTCCCAGCGCAGCCTGGCCCAACGTGGGATCAAATCCAGTATTAAGACCAGATCCAGCCCCAGCCCGTTTGGCTCAGTGGATAGAGTGTCAGACTGCGAACTGAAGAGTCCCGGGTTCGATTCCAGGTTGGGGGCTCAGTCCCTAGTGGGGGCGTGCAGGAGGTAGCTAATCCATGATTCTCTCTCATCGCTGATGTTTCTATCTCTCTCCGTCTGTCCCTTCCTCTCTGAAATCAATAAAAACATACCGTATTTTTCCAGCGTATAAGACGACCCCCTAATTTTTACAGTTAAAACATAGGTATAGGCCTACAGCGAATATAGGCCTAAACCTATGTCTTAACTGTAAAATTAGGTGGTCGTCTTATACGCCGGAAAATACGGTATTTTAAAAAAAAAAAAATCCAGCCCTATCATTCAGGAGCTGTGTGACCTCGGAGCTCACCCTCTGAGCCTCGGACTCCGGGTTGCAACCCAGGGATGATGGCAGGCGCTGCAGGCCCCTCGCGGGGCTGTGGGTGAAGTGAGTGGCCCGGGTGGCGGGTTTGGCCCATTGGGAGTGCTCCGTAAAGGCCAGCGGCTGGCACTGCTGTTCTACCCGGAGGGCCACATCCCTGGAAAGCCCCCAGCCCGGGCAGCCTGACCCACCTCTGACATGGTCAGTCAGAGAGGCCCGGGCAGGAAGCCTGGGAATCTGCCTCCACAACAAGCCCCGGGGGCAGGGGCAGCCTGGCCTCCGCTTAGGCCCGTGGTCGGCAGACTCATCAGTCCACAGAGCCAAATACCAACAGGACGGCGATTGACATTTCTGTGGAGAGCCACATTTTTTAAACGTAAACTGCTTCTAACACCACTTCTTCAACATAGACTCGCCCGGGGCCGTGGTATTTTGTGGAAGAGCCACCCTCCAGGGGCCAAAGAGCCGCATGTGGCTGGCCAGTCGTGGTTTGCCGACCACCGGGTTAGGAAATCACATCTGCCGAGTGCAGGCAGAGCGCCAGGCGCTGGTCTGAGGGCGTTACCTGGGCTATCAGCTCCTGGGGGCCCTGCGCCCCGGAGCGGCCGCTTCTCCCCTCCATGCCCCCGTGTTCTCATCTCCTAAAAGGGGACACAGGGTTCGCCAAGGGTCCCCAGCCTCTCGGAAGGCCCTGCTCCCACCGGGAGGCGCTGAGCCAGCCTGGCAGCCCGGCCCGGCCGTGTCCACATCCAGGTTTCCCTCCCCCAGTGCCGCTGGCCAGGCCTGGTGAGGGAGGCATCTGCCCTGCCAGGTGCAGCCGGCCAGGCAACCCCAGAGGAAGCCAATCCGGGGCCTGGGGCCGGGGAGCCACCTCCGGAGCCCGCTGCCCTCGGACCTGAGAGGCCTGGCCTGGGAACCCAGACGGGAGAGGGAGAGAACCAGAGCCTGGGAGGGAAGAAAAGGGTTCCAGACAGCCAGAGCCCTGACCCCGGCCTACGGTGCGTGTATGCGTGTGTGTGTGTGTGTGTGTGTGTGTGTGTGTGTGTGTTCGTGTGGTGTATGTGTGTGTCTTCGCGTGTGTGTTTGTGTGTATGGTGTTTGTGTGTGTATGTGTGTGTCTTCGCGTGTGTGTTTGTGTGTATGGTGTTTGTATGTGTGTGTGTTTGTGTGTGTGTTTGTGTGTGTGTGTTCGTGTGTGTGTGTGTGTTCATGTGTGTGTAATGGCCACCACTTTTTGCCCCTAAAGCACCCCCAATACAAATTATTGAGTGGTGTCATTATTCCTGTTTTATTTTGCCAGCCATGGCACCCTGGTTCTGATAGCTCAATCATTCCCTATGACCACGCATTATCGCCTCTGTCTTACCAAAAAGCATGAAGATCTCGGCTTCAGAAATGACATTTTTATGGACAAACCGTGTGCCCCTCCCAGGCGTCCCCCAGACCGAACCCCAGCCTTGCTCTCAAGCAAATCCCTTCCTTCCCTGCTCTGGGCTCCGGGGCCCCACCATGAAAGGGGTGTGTGTGTGGGGGGAATAGGCTGATTTTTAGAGAAACGCTCCCAATTTCTCCAATTGTTCGAATTCCAAATGCTCCCAGGCCAGCAGGCGCTGGCATACCCGCCCGAGGGGGCAGGTGGCCGTGGTGGGGAGCCGAACGCAGCCATGGGCTCCCGGCAGGCCCTGGCCCCCAGCCCCCCGACCTTTGGTGGCCCTCGCCAGGGGCTGCGGCCCAGGGCCTACCCCCCCCACCCCGCTGTCTGCTGCCAGACGGGACCACTGGTCCCTTGGGCATGTCACCCCCACCCCCGTCCCTTGGGCACCCCCGGACACCCCCTGTGGTTTTGCGAGCCAGCACTCACCGGCCACGCTCAGCGGAGCATGGGACAGCTGCCTCGTGGGCCCAGAGCGGCTTCCCCGTTTCAGGGACAAGGACCCAGCCAGGCTGCAGGGCTCTGCTGTGCCCCCCGCCCCCCTCCGCCCCGCCAACGCCCAACGGCCGTGAAAGAAGGAAGCGAGAATGTGGTTGCTCAGATAGGCCCACGTGACGGCCCACACCTCCTCGCTGGTGACAGCTTGGGTGGCGTTGTGGACGGGGCTGGGTGGTAGGGGGGCCCGAGGTCACTCTAGGATTCTGGTGGCCAGGCCACCACCAAGCACCACACGGACACGTTCTGGGGCGCCACGGCCGAGGCACCCAGGCCGGGAAAGGCCAGAGCATCGGGCCGCAGTGGATGGAAAGTGGGAGCCACAGGGGACCCGCCCTGGGAGGGAGGAAACAGAGGCACAGGAGGGTGGGGATGGCTAGGGGAGCCCAGCCTTCTCTTGTGGTGCAAACATCCTTTTGCGTGTGCGCGTGTGTGTGTGCCTGTGTGTGTGCGTGTGCGTGTGTGTGTGTGTGCGTGCGTGCGTGTGTGTGTGTGTGTGTGTGTGTGTGTGTGCAGGTGGCCCGCTCAGCTGCAGCCAGAGCCTCTCTGAGGAGCCAGGTTGCAAATCCCAGGAGGGCAGGGACCGCTGGCTCTCTCTGCCCATCAGGTCAGGGAGCGGTCCCAGGGCCGGCAGCGCCAGACGCCGGGCCCGGGTAGCCCTTCCCCCGGTTGGGGAAACCGGCTGATGTGCCAGTAAACAGGCCGTGATGACACCGTGCGGTGTGGCGCCCTGTGGCAGCCGGGCGGGGGAGGGGTGCCAGGAGGCTCTTTAAGGAGAAGTGGCCCCTGAGGTACCCAGTGGGGGGCTGGGTGGGCAGCCCAGGTGGAGGGCAGTCCGTGGGCAAAGGCCGGGAGGCCTGGGGCTGCACCGAGCTCTCCAGCCTGTGGCCTGAGCTCCCCACAGGGTGCTAGGGGGCACATGCCCCACCCTGCACACGGGTCGTTTGAAAATGCAAACTGGTCCCCCCTACCCTCTCCCCTCTCCCCTGCTGGTGGGGTCGGTCCTTATACAGGCACACCTTGATTTATCGCTTTGTTGTGCTTCACAGGCCGGCGGGTGAGGTGGTGGGGAAAGGGGGGGAGGAGGGTATTTGCTTGGGTTTTTTATTTACGAATTGAAAGTTTGTGGCAGGCCTGCCTAGTACTAGTCTATCGGTGCCATTTCCCCAACGGCATTCGCTCACTCCTTGTCTCTGAGTCATATGTTTGGCGACCCGGGCGATATTTCAGACTCTTTCATTATTGAGAATGGCCGGGTTGAGTCATTTAAAGGGGAAATGGCCACTCCGGGCCCACTGGGGCTAGGACACAGTTCCCCTTCCCCAATGGGGACAGCACTGCGGGAGTTCCTGTTCAGCCCAGGCCCAGGAGCAGGCTTCCTCCAGAGGAAGAGAGGGGGTCCGGGCTCCGAGGGGTCACCTGGTCAGCTTGGGCTCTGGAGGGTGGCCAGCCCAGGGGTCGGTCCCAAACTCGGAAGGTTGGAAGGCAAGCCAATCTGGAAACCTGCTCCAGGCCCAGGGATGTCACCAGAAAGGTTAGCAGCGGAGGGGACCAGGCGGTGCAGGGATGCAGAGTCGGGATCTGGGGCCATAGGGGGGCTCTAACGCAGACCTGCCCCAGGAAGGTCAGAAATGCAGCTGGACCTTCGGCGTGGACTTGGGGAGCAAAGGGGACCCCCAAGTCCTTCCTCCATCACTGTGCACCCGCTCTGCCTGCTGGCTCCCTGGCTTCCCCACCTCCGAGGCGCCTGTAAACGAAAACCCAGATAGGACAGGCTGCCGATCACACCCAGGAGCTCAGTGCCCAGCAGCCTGGGGTCAGCTGTGGCCAGGGGAGAGCTGGATTCTGGAAGCAAGTCTCTGCCACGCAGCTAGCCCAATAGGTGCCCCCATCCCAGATGTCTGTATTTTCATTCATTCATTCCTTCAACGAGCATTTACTGATACGATGTGCCAGATCCTGAGGATGCCATCGCGAAGAAAGGAAGTGGTTGTCCTCACGGAGTTTACCTTTGATGTGGGGGGAGACAGGCGCCGACTCACTGCGTCCAGAGGCCTGATGGTAAAGAGTGTCATGGGGAAGATGGCAGGGAGGGAGGGGCGTGGGGAGCCGTGCAGGTGCGGGAGGCAGGGGGAGGATGGGCAGTCCAGAGAACAGCATGTGCAGAGGCTCCGAGGCAGAGGCCTTGGGAACATAGTGGGGGGGAGAGAGGGGGTCAGGTGGGAGGGCGGGAAATGAGGAGAGGAAGTAGGAGAGACCACAGGAACAGGTGGCCTCTGCCCATCGTGAAGATTTCAGCTTTTACTCCCCGTGGGATGAGAGGCTGTGGAGGGGTTTGAGCCTGATTATCAGGGGGATCAGCAAGCTTTTTCTTCACCGGCCAGATAGGAAATATGTTACTGGAGGCCAGAGGGTCTCGGTTGCATTTCCTCAACTCTGCAAATGTAGCAAAACAGCCACGGACGATGCTTAACCAAAGGGACGTGGTTGGATGCCAATGACCTTGGCTTACGGACACTAACATTTGAGTTTCATAAAAGTTCTCCTTGTCACCACTCGGGTGAGGACTGTAACAATCATCCTCTCGCCGTCTTGGTGATGTTTGGCCTCCCAGCCTCCGGGAGACGTTGGCCGGGTGACGAGAACTCCTGTGTCACTCTGGGACCGCAGCCGAGGCGTTTGGTAACCAGGGGAGACTGTGTGTACCTTCCACAACACGGAGGACATCTGGGCGGGGACACCAACCTGCAACAGCTTCCTGTCAAGCATGGGGCAACTTCCTGGTTCTCAGGCTCGTCGCTGACGTTTCAGAGCTTGGATTTTTCTTTGCTGAAATCCTGATGGTTGACTTCTTGACCCTCAACGCCTTTGCTTGCTGGGCCATTTGGCCACTCCCTGCCGTACAAGTGTCTCCGGGACCGTCACACTCTCTCTCGCTGTACAGTTAGCTACCCAGTGAACGCCTAGATAAACAGAATCATGTCTGGGGCAGACAGGCGTAGGAGTGAGACAGCAGAGCTATAATGAAGGCAAGCCTGCTGCCGGGACCTGAGGCACCTGGTGGAGGTGAGACTAACACACGTGGCAGCCCCCTCCCCGGCTTCCCTAGCACCTCACGGCCCAGACACCCCGCACGGTCATCTACTCGCACCCCAGGCCGGCCGGGAAGGTGGGGAAGCGCCTCATTTGAATCGCAAGCCCTGGTGCACACGGCACCTGGCCCCAGGGGACGCCTGGCTCCTCCGCTTTGGGACACTGATGACTGCTTGTCACTTTTCAACCCCAAGCTCTCCCTGAGCCTGCGGCTGCCCACTGGGGTCCCCTGGGAATCATTTCTCCCCGGTGCTGACCCCAAACCACCGAACCCTTTCCCCCCAAACTCTCATCTTTGAGATGTGAATAAGCCCCTATTTAAAGCAGCCAGTGGTCAGTCCCCATCTAGAGCACATGGATGCCTTTTGGTAAGAGATCCATCCACCGGCTTTTCAACTGCCTTCCGATTCCGGAGCTGAGCATTGGGGTAACTGCTGTCTTCCTGCCCCAGACTGCCTGGGCATCTAACTGGCATTGTTTCCAAGGCCCCTCGCCATGAAGTCTGTCATGTAAGCTGTGCTCCCCACACAAACCCTTCATGGCCTATTTCTTACAATGTTTCCTTTTTAAAAAAATATTTTTACTGATTTCAGAGAAGAAGAGAGAGGGAGAGATAGAAACATCATTGATGAATCATTGATTGGCTGGCTGCCTCCTGTACATCCCCTGCTGGGGACCGAGCCTGCACCCAGGCATGTGCCCCTGACCAGAATCAAACCTGGGACCCTTCAGTTCACAGGCCAACACTCTTACAATGTTTTCTAACCCAGCTTCCTCTCCACACAGTAGAGTAAAATGACACTGAATTTCCAAGCTCCCACCAGCCTCTCTCTAAAATCACCTCCCTTCACATTCCCACTGATCTAGCAAAGTCTGCAGCCAGCATCTTTGGATCTGGAGCAATTTCCCACTCCCCACTTGCCCTTTTCCAGAACTTGCAACTGGAGAAAGTTCACGAGGCACACCAGGACTCGTGCCTCCTAGCAAAGTCCTCCCACCCCGATGTCTGATAAAACTGTGTGCTGGTGGGCTACACTTGTGGGGTCAGGGACCGGGGTGCTATCCTTTGGGACTTAAAATTGGACACACCCCACTAGGGAGGTGATGTCATCCCACTTCAACCACAGGTGGCGACCGGGACCGAGATTGAGCATATTAAACTATATGTCCCATATCATATTGGTTGAAAATATATTTATTCCCTAGTCTGTACAGCCTTCATCTTCTGACATCTTAAAGTCTGGTTTTTATGTGGCCAATCTATCCCTTCCTTTGTGATTTATTCTATTGTTTTGGGATTTTAAAATCACAAATGGTTTTCCCCAGTCTGAAGTCTAGACAAGGAGGAACTTACTTTTTTTCTTCTAAATTTGTGTCCTTTCATTTAACTATTGACTTAACAGCGTACATGAGTGTCACCAGAAGGCTCCAACGAACCCCTGTGCCCAGCCACTTAATGTAGCCACACCGTTTCCTCCCGCCACTGATTTGTGAGGCTTGTCTTAATGTATTGCTAATTTATCATTCATACACTAATTTTAATAATTTCTTCCTGGGAACAAAGACATTGATAGGGAAAATCCAATGAAATAGATTAGCCATGACTGCTCTATCCACATAGGAGCATTTGTGGTATTTACTCTGCACACAAATATACATTGCATGTACGTATACCCTTAAGAGGGTTTGTCAAAAACATCTCTTCTGGGGTGGATATTCTATTTTATGCATCTTTATTCGAGGTCATAGAGCCAGGCCTTTATGTTTGTATGAACAAGTCTACCTGGACTCCACACCCTCCCCATCTCACCTCTGAGAAAAGTGCTTTTATACTAACACCATTTACCTCACAGTGACCTCATGGCAGAGAGTTGGACAGAATTCTTTTTTTGTAACAAAATTCACTTTTCTGATGACATCAGTGACACCGTTCACTGTGAGACACTTGAAATACACTGGTGGTGGACGTCCAATATCCTGAAACACTATTAAATGACTTTACGTAACTATACTAGTACATTATAACATCTGGATATGACAAGTAAATTAACCAGCTGGACTAACTTTCCCTCTTCTAGTTCCTGAATAGATCTCCCGTTAGTTCCCTGGGACAAAATTCCCAGAGATGAAATCATGGGTCAAAACAATGAATATGTGCCCAGCCAGCGTCGCTCAGTGGTTGAGTGTCAACCTATGAACCAGAAGTCACAGTTCAATTCCTGGTCAGGGCACATGCCCGGGTTGCGGGCTCCATTTCCAGTGGGGACCGTAAAGGAGGAAGCCGATAGAGGACTCTCTTTTAACGCTGATATCTCTCTCTTCCTCTCCTTTACTCACTGAAATCAATAAAAAAGATATGTAAGAATAGTAAGATGATGTGAGCCTTCTGATATACCCGTCACACTGCCCTCTGGAAAGGCTGTGTCAATTTGCATAAACTACCTCCAACAGTGGAGAAAAGGCTTTTTTTTTCTTTCTTCCTGAAAAATTAAGTTGTTTTTTGATGACAATGAGGGCTGCAGAAAGCGGCCGGGCCACATGTAGTTAACTGATTCACATTCAGCAGAGCTTATCTGGAACCAACATCGAGTCCAGCTGGGGAAGTCACCTTTAGAAAAGGGGAAGTTCTCCCTCATGCAGCCTGGCTGGCCGTCTGGGGCCGGCATGGTGACCTTCGGGTCTTCTGACAAAGAAGCGAGGTGCCAAGTCAGACATAAACACCCCCACCACGCATCCTCCCCCTGACCTGGGCGCCGAGGGGCTACAGATAGCATCTGCCAACTTCCACTTCCTGCAGCCACGAGTTGACCACGGTGCTGGTTGCCATTCTTCTCAGCAACTTTAGGAAATATTCGAAGGGAAGCTGTGCGCCGAGTGGCCATATTTACGGCCGTTTAGAAAGACCAAGCAGTGGGAAGTTCTTTGCCACTATCACTGAATGTCATGAGATAATGTTTTAGTGCAAAAAGGGAAGCCCATGACATTCAAGTGACCAAGAGCCTTCTGCTGGAATAAAAATCACGGCCAACCCAAGGGGACATTTCCTACTTCTGCTGAACGAAAAGATGCTTTCAAAGGTCCCGTCAGGGATCTGCTCATGGTAACCAGGACCGCTGTGCATGAGGGCTTCCTGGGGGTCAGACACTGGTGTTCTCTCATCTACAGCAGGTAAAATCCCATCCTCTTTCCAGATAGAAAAGGGATCCCCTGAGGCCAGGAAACCTGCCCAGGTCCCCCCCTGGCGAAGGCTGTGAGCAGGATTCAAATATCTGGCCTGGGACCCTGGCCCAGAGCCGTCACCTGGACCCACCAGGCAGTCCTCCTGCTGGAGCCCAGCGCCCCCCGCAGGTCCGGCACTTACCCGCGGGGAGGAGCAGCCACTTGGCTGGTCCCACTGAGTCAGAAGCTGAGACACAGAGGCCGCCTTGGAGACCTCTGCGGTGTGAAATAGACACAGACACCGTTTTGTAATCAAGGATTTTTTTAATCTTTGAAAATGGAAGCAAGTGTTTGACAGAATACTATGGCCGCTCTATAAGAGCCGATCTGGGAGGGATTCACGGGTTCTCCTTGGGGATAGCACGGCTTGAACAAAAGAAGACAAAACGGGAAACACAATCCACACTGCTTCGGGCGAGGCCGCCTGGCCGGGCATCGTTCACTAAACAAGCACACGAGTCGGGGCGACCTTCCCGTCCTCCCTCTTCCCTCTGCACCACATTCCCTAGGGGTTCCGCCACCACCAGCAACACTTGTGTTCACTTAACAGCAGAACCTTAAAACATTTCTGAATCTTAAAAATGAAGGTCCTCAGCAGATTACATTGACAAAGAAACATACGGGTTTGAATGTAAGTCACTGTAATTACTATTTTATGTCTCATTATCCACTCCAATGTTAAAATTACACACAGACACAAAACCACACTGAACATTCAGAGGCCCTAGAGTTCGGGAGACAGCAATCCCAGGACCGGATAAGAACATGGTACCTTTCTATGCAGACACCCCCCAGCTGGCCTGTGCATCCCCACCCACTGTCCATACTGTCTCCATTCTGGGTCCCATATTCAAATGCCGTCAGCTAGTCCCGGCTCCACACCAGCACCAGCACGTGCAAACAAGTCCCCATTGGTCCCAATGGCACTCTATGTCTCACGTTCAATCACAGACACTCACTCCTTGCAAAACAGGCTCCTTAAGTTTTCTCAAACATGTGATGTGACAAAATGGAAATGGAAGGAAGTCCTAGCGGACCTGGGAATGGAACAGGGGAGCAGAGCTCAGTCTGTAGGCCGCCCCCCACCCCAAGTCTGAGGAGCCTCTGTGCTTTGACAAAGCCTGGGTGCGAGCTGGAGGGGCAGAGCGGGTTAGTGTGTGTGCAGGGTGCGACGGGACCCGTCTGTACACATTAAAGCTACAGCAGAGATCTGCGCTCCTGGTCTGACGCCATTCTGGACCATTCCCCTCAGCCTCAGTGTTCAGTAGCACCCTGTGGCCTCACCTTAGCTGGAAGCAGTTAGGGGTGGAAGGCAGGAAGGAGAGAGGAATGGCTGGGAGCCCTGAGAGAGGCGGCTGCCTACGCGAGGAAGGGGAGACAGGAGCTTGGTGGTGCAGAGCCGCTTCTTCCTCCAGCACAGCACGGGGCGGCATGGGGCGTGCGGGAAAGCAGAGGACCGCGGGGGCCGACACTCCCTTCAGGGTTCCCTCCGTTTCAGCCCCTCACTGCACTTGAGAGCTAGGCAAGCTGCTGGAATGGGCAAGAGGGAACACTCCACAGTTCGTGTGTCTTCTTGTCCCGGGCATCCTTGTCAAGTATTGATTGAAACCTGAAACATGTTTAAAATGATGAATGCAACAGCGTCTACGTGGACAAAACGGCAGGAACACATGCTCGTTTAGGTTAGATTATAATCATCTGAAGCACAGGGTAACCCAGAAGCAAAATTCCATTCGGGGACAACCACCCAATTTCTACAAAAGAGAAAGGAGGAAAGTAAATGACACGATGAGCATTTCTGACCAGAAGACTCGATGAAATGAGAGGCGTGGTCATACGAATTCACGTGATTTTTCAAGTCTTCCTTGTGTACAGTCGTTACGATGACCAGGTTTGTGCTGCAAACGAGCCAGCACGATGTGGCTACTGCTCTGATTGTTCTCAGATGAACGTTTATACAAAATAATATCTTATCTTCATTTAGTTTATAAACATACACAGTGCTGTCCCTTTTGAATTAAGGAGGAAAAAAAAAAAAAAACCCACACACAAATACTGCAAAGTAGCAAAATACAAAGGAAAAAAAAGCTACTTTTGGTTTGGCAACATTAAAAAAAAAAAAAAAAAAGAAATATAAAAAGCAATGTGGCATTGGTCCCTATTTGTTAAAAAAAAAAAAAAAAAGGTACTTGGGCACGAAACTGAATCAGAATTGGTTGGTTTCCGAAAATTCAGAGTATCTTGGATTTTAAAAGTAGCACTTTTGTCTTTTAAAAGTTCAACAAGTCACATATAACACTTAAAACATCAAAAAAAAAAAAAAGTTTTCTGATAAAAAGCTCAGCTTTAAATCACATTTCTGCGAATTTGGGAGACGAATTGCGCTCTGACGGGAATGCGGCCTCTCGCTGGCTGACACACTGGAATGAATGTCTCCGAATGGCAGTGCCTCCCTCTCGCCCTCCCGGGACCACACCAACAACCAGCTACCAAGCCCGAGTTCTTGCTCCCATGTGGGGGTGGGTGGCCTTCAGGCGGCTATCTTCGCCATCTGCTGTTCTAACTTGGAAATGCGCTCATCTTGATTGCAGATTGTGTCTTTTATAGATTTGATCTCTTTTAAAATCTCATCCAACTTGGCTTCACTTTGCTAAGGAAACAAAAGAAGGAGGGAGGGGAAGAGGGTGACTAAAACAGTATACAAAGGTCACTGCAGTGACAATGATAAGGCAGAGAACGGAACTTTCCACTGTGAGGAGCAAAGAGCCACCGCTGCCAGACAGGGCTCAGGAGCAAGTGGTTAATGCGGGCCGGCCCAGGTGAAGCCCCCACAAAACAGCAGCGCCTCCCAGCGCTGCTTCCAGCCGTGCCTGGCACGCCCTGGACAGCACAGCTCAACGGCAGGGCAAGATTGACTCTCCTAGGCCACCCTACTCCCAACATGCAATTCCACCGTGACTGTGTGACCGGGTGGGAGCGGACTTCAGAGGCCACAGCGCTCCTTCCAGAAGCCTTCCAGGAGCGAAATCCTTTGCCCCGCCTGCTACCTGCTCTGAACAGGCCGAGCCTCCCCGCGTGGAGATGATTCCTTTGGAAACCTGCGATCGCCGAAGTCCAATGGCCCAAACTCCAGCATCTCCAGGCACTCGGCCTCTTCATTCCGTTACCTTCCCTCCCCTCTGACTCCTGGAACTCTGGCCCACAGCCTGGCCACTCCCCACCTCCTACCCACGTCCATCTTAGTGGCTAAGTCCCATTCCCTGCCCGATCCTCTGTCACTCAAACACTCCACAACATACGAGCCCACCCAGGACTCCCTCCTTCCTAGGACTTTCTCTTCTTGGCAGCTGTGACGCCGTGCCCTCATGTTCCATGTCACCCATCAGAGATGGTGGGGTGTACATAGTTTGGGGAAAGACAGTTAAGAAAAACCCAAAAGCTCCAGTTTACTCTCCAAAAAGGCCAAAGGAGCCACGCATGGCCCCAATCCCAGTGTCACCACAGGACATTCTTATCACCTGGGTCATCACTCACTGAGAGCCCCTCCGTCCACAGCTGGGACAGCACTGCCAGTGCCAGGACTGGAGGAGCTGCAGGAGGACCAGCCACGCACCCCTCACCCCCCTGCGAGCCTTACCACACTGGTGGTGTCTGCAGTTTTCTTGGGGACGTTAATCAGGTCACACTTCTTGTTTGCAGTGGGCTTGCTATCCAGAATGTTCTTCTTCACCACCTTGAGGTCCCTGTTTTTGCCTGGAATGTATCCATGCTTCAAGGAGATGAGGATCGGGTCTGCGTTCTTCCCCTCAAACCACTCCTCCGCCTCCAGCGCGGCTTCGGGCCCCGCTGTGTCAGGATACAGGTCATCTTGGAAAAGGTCCGACTACAAGAGACATTTTGGGGAAACCCTTAAGTGAGGAAGAAGGAAGATCGGGGATTTAAAAACTTTTAAAAGCATAGATTGCTTAGGTAACTGGGCACTTACCTTCCTGGGAACAGTCATGATAATAGGTTCACACTTCCTCTCATGAAGTTTAAAGAATCTTCAAAAGGGAAAAAAAGGCAAAGTTGCATTACGTAAAATAGGAGGCTAAGTAACAAACAGGCTCACTCATATCCACTTTCTACAAGCTGCAGGGATACAAAATGCTCTGCCCACCACCTCAGCTGCCCCACCGGAACTTAGCATTCCCAGTTGACAGATGAGAAAACGGAAGGCAAGCATAGCTGTGCCAGGAAATGGGAGACAAGAACCAGGAATAGCTCTATGTGTGGTGCTGACAGTCCAATTCCAACTATCTGGGGTCAGATCCACCGTGGTGGGAATAACACCACGGACAAGGACTCATTTGTGAAAACGGCCAGGTCAACAGACAGGAAAGAATGAACACCTGCATATCAGATAGCACCTATACAGAGTTGAATGTATTTAAATTAAACACACACACACAAAACAACAACAGCTCATACTGATTAATATAACAAAGAGCTTTAAAATGCTTATTTTTAAAGATGTGTCAATTATTTAACAAGTGTGTGAGCAGAACAGCACACTTATGAGACAAACGTGCATAGAAACGGAGTGCTATATAATGTGTGCCAGGCTCTTAGCTTGATAACATGGGGCTACTAGTTCTGTTGCTTAAACTGGCCAGTGGTCAGTGAGTCTCCTGAGTATCTTCTGTTGACTAGCATGAGAAAAGAGCCTTCCCCTTAGGAACCATAAAATTTTAAAACTCCAGATGGTACAGAGAGGTGGGAATTCTATCACTTCCCAAATCAAGGGACCCCAACCCAACACCCCACTGTAGGTTTTTGGCTTCCCTAGTTTGGGATCCGTGGGGTCCACAATCTACTTTGGAACCTGGTTCATCCTCCCCCAGGGCAGGAACACCATTCCTTATTTACACCCTGGGACAGGATCTCCCAGGGACAATGGCCGCAACCTCGGCCTGAACACCAGAGGTGATGGTCTCACTACTGGAGTAAGTGTCCAGTACACGCAGACGAAGCCACTTTACCCGCTGCACTTCCAGGCACAGACTCTGAAGAATGGGGAGGGCATATTTAGATGAAATGATTTTGAAAGGTGCCTCCCTACTCGCACACCCCTGCCTCTGAGGAGGGGCAGGAAATGAGACACTGTCTCTGGGCCGCACACAAGGGCAGAAAGACCCGGCATCATGCAATTGCATGTAGTTGGGTTGCTCTCGCAGAACACAGATGGTATAAACAATTCCAATACGTTACATGCAGATTCTTTACCTGGCAATCTCACATTTGTTAACGTCCAGTCCCCTCTTGGGCATGTAACCCATCCCTCTCTGAGGCTCCTTGCTGCTGAATGTGTTGAGGTAGTGGACATACGGGGATTCATCTGTGATCTCAAAATAGCGGATACTGCTGTCACCCTACAAGAAATGGGAGACAAGTTTGTGTTTACTACTAATTGAAGTATCTGATTTAAGTGGTGTCTCTCTCCCCTTTAAACCCAGCATTAATTAGGACTCTTTTAATTAATAAAAATGAATTTTAATTTTACATGCCTCTTGGGCATGTAACCCATCCCTCTCTGAGGCTCCTTGTTGTAGTGGCTGACCCTTTCTTCCTCTTAAAGGCCTAACACACGTGAAGGTTTCTCATCCTGCAGAGTCAGCCCTCACCTATCAAACACTGCATCCCTTTACTGAAGGCTAGATACCAAGTCAGAGTCAAGCAAATGTTAACGCCTCTGCCAAGCAACTGCTCTGCAATTCAACTTCAAAAGACACACGGAAGGCCAGGAGGACTGAGAGGGCGGCTACTGATTTGAGTTATTTGTTCATTGCCAAACAGCAGTGTCATTCAGTGACCTGAGGGCACTAATGCCTGATGATAATAAAAACTAAGACTTTCTAATTAAGAAACCTTCGTTTTAGCAATACCCTTGTACTTCACAAGGTTTCCTACCTCATTGCAATGTATAAAATTCTGTAGTAATCTTGCTAGTCTCTCTAAGTACAAATAATTGTTTAATGGTCACACATTTATACCAACCTGAACAACAAAGGCAATTCCGTCTGGTAGAAAACACACACACACACACACACACACACACACACACACACGCACACACACGAAGACATAAATAGGTAGGATCACACTCTAACAATCCTCTCTGTCTTCACAATTTCTATTTACTTCAATCATATAAATAAAAATCTAAAGCAACGGAAAAGAAGCTAAACACATACGGTTTGCTCTCTGCACACTAAAAATAATTCCCCACCCAGTGTTAACCACCTCCGGGTAACATGCCCTTGTTACCCGGCTGTTAACATCTGAAGTAAAATGACTTTCAAGGAAACTGACAAGATCTCGTTTCTAAGTGGCTGGCCTATAAGATGTAAAGCAGCTCTGCAGCACGCTCAGTGAACCATGAAAAGAAGCAGGACATCAGCCTTTACCCAGCAAGGGGAACCCTAACAGGTCTGAGGGACTGCATCACTCCATCTTTATTAACTCATGTATTTCAACTACACAAACTTCTAAGGAAAGCTAAACTAGAAAAGAATGATACTGAGATTACCACCTACTGAAATGAAACAGCAATAAAGCCACCCGTTTAGTTAGGCAGAGATCACTGGGCAGACAAGGCAGGAGACCTTTTATTGCAGTGTGGGGTCTTCCTGGAACAACCGTCACTTTCTGAAATCTGAATCAGGCCGCACGTTTTCCGGTCCAGGGCCCTAACACCGAACTCCAGGAACAAGAACCCTCTGGAGAGTCTCAGAGGCCCCCCAAAGCACCATTCTCCTTAGGAGTGCATGGCATGTAGCAATGAGCACTAAGTGCTAATCTAGAACCATCCAGTGGAGTTCAGCATGAGATGTGGCAAACTGGTTCCTCATCCCTGGCACCAATGACGAGAAATCTGCAATCACCAACCGCACAGCACCACCAGGTAACACAAAACACTACCATGTAAAAATCAATAATCAATTTAAAACAAAAAGAACAAAAATTAAAAAGAGAAAAACAAAACACCAGCACGTACTCCATCTTAGAGTGCCCAAGCAAAGATTCCCCTATCAGCATCTGCCCCATCCCTGCTTCCGTCAAGAGTGCTGAGCACAGTGTTAACACCACACATCTGGCAAGTTACAGTCAGTCCAGTCTCACCGCAAACATAACAAAATCATAGCATAACACACCCACACATCAATTAAAATGTTATAATCCATTGCCCATCTACTAAATCTCCGAAGGACAGACTTTTCTTCCCACAGGATTAAATTTAATATTAAAATCAAAATTACTCTTTACCTTTCCACATAAGTAAATGATACTGGTGTCAGGGTCATAGAAAGGCAGCAACACGCCATTGCTAGTGTCCATTTCATGAAGAGCAATTGGTTCCTGCATATTTTTCTAGGGGGGGAAATTTTTTTTAAAAAATTAAATTAAAAAAAATATATACACACATACACAAACAATTTAAGGGTAAATTTTTGTTACCTTTCTATACATTCCTTTATCCCTAATCAAGTTAGCAATTTCCCTAGAATATTGACATTTAAACAATGCACATGTAACATTCATACATGTATATACCAATAAGGATAGCAAGTGGCATCTGACCCACTGAAAATTGTTTATTTGATAACATAATCAATGTACATATCAGTGTGACTCTATGACAAAGATGAAAGTGCCCTTCTCCTTTGTGACTTTTGTTTTTAAAAAATACCTTTTTCTTATTATAAATTAAATATATGTTCTTTAAAAAGTTACAAGGTAGAACATAAAAATAGTCACATATGCCATAATCCACAATCCAGTGTGTGGCAGAATACATAACCATTTTGGTTTATTTCCTCCCAACACATGTATGTACACAAATTAGGATCATACCTTATGTGGTTAGCTTTTTTTTTAATAAGCAAAACTGTTTTGTTTTTTAATCCTGAGGGTATGTTTTTACTGACTAGAGAGGGAGGGGGAAAGAGAGAGAGAGAGAGAGAGAGAGAGAGAGAGAGAGAGAGAGAGGGAGGGAGAACACACCATCGATCTGAGAAATATTGGTCAGTTGCCTCCTGCGGATCGAACCCACCACCTTTTGGTGTACGGGACAATGCCCCAACGAACTGAGCCACCCAGCCAGGGCCAGTTTTCTATTTTTTCCACTTTTGTGATTATGAGCATTTTCTCAAGCATGACTACTTTGATTTAGACATTTGATTTAGATCATATTCTCTATAGAAATATAACTAAGTTTAGAACTCATTTCCCAAGTCTGGATTCCTCATGCATTCTTTTAAAAAAAATATAGTCAGCATGGACTCTCGTCTTTGGAGTATCACAACGCATTTTTTGAAAGTTAGAAATAAGTGTCTAGTGAGGATGAGAACTTCACGTCCAATTTAAAACAAGTGGGCATTCAGAAAACCTCACTAGGAATCATAATCTATGTACCAACCCCAAGACCCACTCAGAAAAGAGAGAAAGCTCAGTGTGAGCTGGTGGAAAGGCTGGAAGGGGCATACCGGGTTCCAAAGAGCCAGCTGCCGCTCGCTCATGCGGCTGAAACCAGTGGTGAAGACATTGCCATCAGCCAGAAAGATGGCTCTCATGGGTCGTGCTCCTTCGTGCGCTTTCTCCTTCTCCTGCAAGAGAGAGCAAAGAGGTGCATTGCACACATTCCAACTGCAGAAAGGAGGGTGAGGTGTGAGGGTAGGGGCCCACACACCCAACCCAACCGCACCCCGCACACCATTGATGTTTACTGGTACGTGTGTGTCTCAGTAATAACCACCTCCCCTCCCCACACAAGGAAACAAAGTGACACTAAGTGGTTTGGTCAAGGTTCTCAGCATGTTAGCAAGTGTCAGGACTTGAATCAATACCTTCCACCGGGCCCCACTGCCAACCCAAGTCCATGCACTGCAAAAACAGAACACATGAGAGGACTCTGCCAAATGCTTTTCTCAAGAGATTAATAACCTTAAGGATAATAACCTACTGCATCTTTATGAGACACTTTAATAGTCATTTGTACTAAGCCAGAATGCAGTTCACTATTTGGGGTAGCTCATCTACACTTGTTGACTTTTAAGGACTCTTGTGAACTGATAAAAACATTGTTTCTTTGTGAAAAATGGTTACCAAGCCAGAGCTAAGCCATGGGTAAAAGCTAGAATGTATAGCTCTGAAGAGAGGAGTGACTGGAGACCGTCAGAAGTCTGCACCAGCCTTTTCTGATTCGCAGGCGAGGTCCACTGCGAGGTCCACTGACCAGCACACAGCCCTCTGTGGCGCCTCAGAAAGCACACAGGACACACTCACCGAAGGGCCACAAATACTGGGGTTCTGTCCGGGGAATACTCACAGCAACAATCTCTTGTTTCCTAGGATCGATTACTCTCACTTTCTTGTCTTTGGAAGCCGTGCAGATGAGACTGCCGTTCCGGTTCCAGCTTACATTGTAAATCATGTCCGAATGCATATCGTCCAAGTTGATCAGGGCTTCCCCCGTCCCTACGTTCCATATGATGATGGCATTATCACAGCCTAGGAGCAAGCACAGCCACCCCCCAGCTGTTAAAATGCCTGCACAACGGCACATTTGTGGAAACTACAAAGACGTGCATTGAAAGGAAGGTGCTGACAAGAGGCCCTACTTACGGAGAGTTTTAACAAAGAAAGAAGAAATTTGTATAAAAGAAATCAGCGTAAAAGTAAAAATGTAGCTTAAGTTTGGGTTTGTATGAAACAAGTAAAAACAACCAAACAAAACTAAGAACTACAAGAAAATAGAATCCTATGTTTTCTGTTTGTGTTTTTTTTAAACCTAACTAGAGGATATGTTTTTATTGACTTTAAAGAGAGGAAGGGGGAAAGGTGGAAGGGGGGGAGGGGGGGGAGGAGGAGGGGGGAGAGAGGGAGAGAGAGAGAAATATCAATATGTTGCCTCCTGTATGCTCCCCAAATGGGGATCGAACTTGCAACCTAGGTATGTGCTCTGACAAGGGATCAAACCCACAACCTTCCGGTGTGTGGGACGATGCTCCAATCAACTGAGCCACAAGGCCAAGGCCTATGTATACTTTTCTTTCATATATATATATATATATATATATATATATATATATATATATGTACATGCATACACGTATACATATATACAAATAGATAGGTAGATAGAGATCTTCTTTTGTTGATCTTAGAGAAAATAGGAGAGGGAGAGGGAGGGAGACAAGGAGGGAGAAAGAGAGAGATATCAATCACCCCTTACCACAGATTGAGCCCAAAACCCAGGCATGTGCCCTGACTGGAAACAAGCCATCGACCTTTTGTGCACGGATGATGCCCAACCAAACTGAGCCGCACCGGCCAGGGCCAGGCCTATGTGTTTTTAAGAGTTAACTGGGCTGTCAGTTTCCTTTTCTAGTAAATTAGCATCAGAATGAATACAGCTTATTTCTTTTCCAGGGGAGCTAAAAATAAAGAGCTTAAAAAACTGTTCAGGACACTTAACAAAGATGGTGGAGAGCAGGTGATTCAAATCAACGGTGCTGTGCTATAATACATGGTCTTGGATTAAAGCAAAGCAAATTACAGTAAAAGGAAGGGAAATGCAGGGACTGGCTAATAGATCTTTACCTTTCAAGGGGGAGAAATAGGTCAGCATTAGTGTGATGTGAGAAGCCCAAAGTTATAGTCACGTAGGCATGAGGATTCTGAAACTGTCCCCAGAGACCACACTGTTGCCTCAGCCACAAACCCTCAGCTCATCAACATCCTTCCTTCAAAGGCCTGCCCCAAGTCCCTGAGACCCTTTAAAAGAATATCTTTTGCTGCTCCAAGGACATTATTTCAAAGATAAAGAAAAATAAGAATGAATGTATAATTTACATGCAACAAATACAATACATTTATTTAAAATATACACTCATGAAGCTTTGACAAGCATATATATATTTGTGTAGCCACCATCACAATCAAGATATAAAACATTCCCATCACCCCACAAAGTTTCCTCTTGTCCTTTTTATGCTTCTATAAAAGAAAAATCTCAGATGTTAGACAAAGAAACGGATTTCCGTAAGATAACTTAAAATTGAAAGTGGTTTGACAGTGAAAAAAAACCAAAAACAACCTTACCATCAAAAAAAAAACACAAAAAACAAACAAACCCATAAATAAATAAATAAATAAATAAATAAATAAATAAATAAATGTGATTTAAACAACTGAGGTTTAAATAGTCCAGACAGTGGACTATTAATGGAGTCATTAAAAATATCATAAGAGGAACATTTAATGGCATGTGAAAAAGATCACATACTCAAGTCTCTGAACTTAAAATCATTTACGTGTGTGCACAGAAGTACTGTCTGGAAAGAAACACCAAAATGATAATAATGATGTTCCCTCTGGGTGGTGGGATTATAGATTTTTCTTTTCTTCCTTTTGCTTATATGTAACATATAACATGCACATGCTACTTGCATAAGGAGACAGTGACAGTATTCCTTAAAAGGAAGAAGGATATGAGCCTGACAGGATCACCCTAAAGTTGGCAGCAACACCAGGGCTGGAACCTAGGGCTCCTGGTTCCCATCTGGGTTCCTTCTGCTACATCAAGAGTAACTAAAACTGCGGTCCACGGAGAGCCCCAGCAGGAATAATGAATCTGCTGAGATACATGCAGATAGTATGTATCTGTTCATTTTCCTAAGCAGGAAATCTGTATCTTCCACAGACTGTCAAAGTAGCCTTAACACATGCGCACACATGGGTCAGGGAACACGGGTCTCAGCGCCTCCTCGTGGATTCCTAGTGATCTGCTTCAAACAGTCTAGCACACAGTTGAAGGCACTTGCTGCTCCTCTCCACAACAAGGGCTGCAAGCAGCGGTGACAATGGGGGGAGGGGGCTGCTCGGCTCCTACCTGCACTAAGAAGCACGTTACGGGCTGTCGGGTGCCAGGCTACGATGCCAACTCTCTTGGAGTGGCCTTCTAAAATCACCACGGGTTCGGTCAGGGAAAGGGTGAGTCCACTTTCTGGAATCTGCCATACCTGTTGGAAAAGAGAAAGAGGACCCATCTTTCAATATCACATTTACTGTGATCATCTGGTTTGAAGACTTGTTCTGCATAAACAGAACATACAATGGTCTTTGGATAAAATGCAGAATAATATGAAATGACTGTGTACAGTTGTTTTTAAAAATGTCCGAACAAATAGAAAATGACTACTAATTTGATCAAAGCATGAAGTCAGCAAGGTAAACAATTGAAATGAGACTTTAGTGACAACAGGAAATGCATTCTGCAAGATGAATTCTACCTAGGCTTAGAACTGAAAGTAGTAATACCATCAGCCATCTCCAGGTGGCACCAAAACCATGGGCTGCTGGGTTTTCTTGCAAGGATTACAAACCTCTGACCACAATTAAATAAATCAATTGTGTGTTTCCCCAAGTCCCTAATGAAGCAGCGTGATGGGAGGTTTTGGTGATAATCAGCATTTCCAGCTTAAATATTATCGCGGAAGCAGAGCTCATCATGGAACTTCACTTGCCCTTTCTCTCGCTTCTGCACCACCTTCTCCTGGGATGGTGAGGAAATTTTAATGATGAAGCAAAACATTTATTGTAAAATTTTTAAAATAAGGAAACGGTTCCTTCTATATGTTACTCACTCTGGCAGATTCAATGGTTCCTTCAACTAGGTTTATGCATTTAATACAGGCACCTAACCCATTTTACTATCTTTAACAAAAGATTCATGCATCATATTTTTTTTTTTTTCTCGTTAGAAGGAACTTTTACCCTTTGTGACAGTGTGAATAGACCTGGACAAAATAAATCAGTCAGAGAAAAACATAATACCATACGATCTCACTAATACGTGGAATCTAATGAACAAAATAAACTGATGAACAAAATAGAACCAGAAGCACAGATACATGGAATAGATTGACAAATGTCAGAAGGAGGGGATTGGGGGCTAGATAAAGGAAGGTGAAGGGAATTAGCTACAGAACATATATGCACAGCCCATGGACACAGACAATAGTATGGGGAGGACTAGACAGGGGAAGAGGCTGAGTGAGGTGGGCAACATGCTTCTTGAGCAGCCACTATGAGGCAGTCCATCACCAGGCAGGGTGGAAAGGCTGAGAAAAGCAGAGACGTCTATAAGACTGAAAGCCAAAGTCAGCAAAGACAAGGGACATGATGTAGAGGGTTGGAGCACGGGCTCTGGAGCCAAACAGATCCTGGTTCAAATCCTGCTTGGGCCACTTACCATGAGGTCCTGGGCAAACAACTCAGCGTTACTGTGCACAGAGGCAACATCAGTACCTATACTTCCTAAGGCTGCTGTGAGATTAAATGAGTTAATAAGGTTCTTAGAACAGTGCCTGGCACAATCAGTGCCCTCCAAATGTAGAGACAGTAGAATGCAGTAGTTGAGAACATGGGCTCCTGAACTAGAACGGACTGTCCAATCCCTGATTCGGCTACGTGTCAGCTATGACCTTGGGAACAGTCACTAACCTGTCTGGCCTTAAGTCTCCTATAAGATGGGACTAATAATAAACCCGCCCTCACTTGGTGGTTTTGAGGACCAATGTGGTAATATGAATCTAGAGCGTTTAGAATAATGCCTGGCATGCAGGCAGGCTCTGGATAGATATTAACTACTCTTATTACAAGGAATCCACACCGTGTGTGTGACCAAGGGAATGCTGGCATAAGCTAAGTGCTGAGTGAAAATACAAATGTCATGGGGTCACCTTCTTGCTGTTCAGGTTGGGTATATCCAAGAAGGCTTCCTCAGGAGATGACCTGGAAGGATGAAAAGAAGATGACCTGGAAGGATGACCAGGAGGAAGAAGGGAAGGAAGGAAGGAAGGAAGGAAGGAAGGAAGGAAGGAAGGAAGGAAGGAAGGAAGGAAGGAAGGAAGGAAGGGAGGGAGGAAATCAAGTATCCAGTTTTGAAATAAAAAACACAGATGCATATAGCAATCTTCCAAAAAGTGACTGCCCAGGAGGCTGGCCGAGTGGCTGACAGGAAAAAGGCCAGAGTAACAAAGACAGCACAGACATGAGGCTTTCCAGTGGGAGGAGAAAGTGACTGGAAAAGCCTGTAGCACTAAATGAAAAGACGACGGAACTCTTGCCTCTGCTGGTCAATAAAGGTGGTGCTGTTCTCCATTGTGGACTGTGGAAAAGAGCCGGCAGAGCTGTAAGTCTTTCCACATGAAGCGTACACACCCCTTGGTTGGTGCCCACTGGCCCTACTCATAGGCCTGTCATTATGTGGCTCTCTGCCCTTTTTAGGACCGTCTGCAGCTTCCGGGCCTGGGCCTTCCAGTTTGGACTGAGAGATCATGCCTTCTGCAGCAGCAGGACAACAAAGAGCGGAAGTGCACTGGGTACATGCTCAGTATTCTCCTGTGCCAACGGGATGCAGCCTGGTGCGGAAGAAAGGGCACTGGCCTGGGTGTCAGAAGGTACCTGGGCTCCTTCACAGATGGGACGCTAATTGGCCATACTAGCATTAAAAAGGGACTTCACTTCTTGGAACCTCAATTTCCTTAATACCGAGACAGCATCAGCTCTGCTTCCTCAGGAGTTACTGGAAAGGTCAAATGGACTAAAACATTTTGTACACCCAAGCACTACCTTAATGTGAAATACACAATAGGGTGACCTTTGATAAAACGATTGTGCAGGGCCTGTGTTTCTTAAGTTGGAAAATGGGAGTTATTCCTGCCTTACTTTGCTGCTATGAAGATTCACTATAATCATGCATGTAAGGCCTAAAAACAGCACTTGGCAAGAAAAAAGTCCCTACTATATGTTTAAGATTATTTTTCTTGCTGTTACGATGATCGCCATGGATTGTTAAGTCCGACCAGCATAGTTTCTTGGAATGAGTCTTATCTTCAAGTTAATTGAGCACCGTATCCAACAGTCTAACTTACGTCCAAAATATCTCATGCATGAAGGCTCTGGTTCACACCGAGGACAGTTAGCACGGATGAGGACAGCTCTGAGCTCTAGGCAGGTCCGTTAGCTTTTCTCTGCTGTGGACACAGGTTCTAATACCCACCAGCTTTTTCAAAGACATGCCGTGAGTGGAGAGGAAAAAGGTTCTGAAGTCCCTCTGCTGTGCGGAGAGTGGGCACCTCAGCCCAGCAGGGCTATCAGCTCTATCCGCCGCCACTTGATATTTTTGTTTTTGTTTTTTAAACAATAATATGTTCCTGAAACTTGGTATTTGGATAACTCATTTTTACTATGGCAATGGTTTGTTTTGTTTTGAAAGAAAGGGAAAAACGCAATCAGTCCCAAGGCTTCCAGATGAAAAAGTGAATCAACCAGTGAAAACCCACGGTGGTTCTGGAAAAAAAACAACTTGAAGCACATGTTCGGGAACTGTCGTATCACCGGCATCCTTTTCACATGTGAAACTCTGGATATGGACAAAGGCCAGCTCAAGAAAATATTTCCAACAAGGAAGGAGGAAAATTAAGCAGCTCAGGCTTCTCGCAAGCAGTAATTTTTAAGTGCAATTTGTTTGAAGGTTTTATTTCTCAAGCGAACACAATGCACATTTAGAGCAGCACAAAGTGCTTCCAGACACTGCTTCCCTACTTTACACCCATCATGAACTCGCTACTGGGCTAGGCACTAGAGTTACAGCCATAAAAAAGGCTATTTCCCCAAAGGCTATATTTTTTAAAAGCTAAGGAAACCAATTCCAAAGGGAAAATGAAGGAAATAAATAATCTTAAGCGACAGGAAGAGGTTGCAGACTCTGTAGCAGCTGCAGAGCAGCACAATCCCCTACAGATCCACTAACCCCACGGGGTAGGAGGCACAGAGTCATGACATTCATAAATGAACCATGACATCGCGAACAACATTAGCTTTGGGAAAATCAAGAACTGAGAGCTGGGTTCTGGTTTGCCAAGGCTGTAATATCGGCTGGAAAATGGCCCAGATGCAATCTGCACAAAAAGGAAATGACAGGAAGCCCTGCTGAAGGACTGAGGGACAGGAATCCCAAGGAACACGCTCTCATCACCAACTACAACATCGCTTCCATTTTTATTTCAAGACAAAAACTGTATTAGGAAAACTTACAACAGAAGCAAAAATGTACAAAATATGGAGTTGTTTTTGTTGATTTCCACAGAAGCGTGAGACTGATTGGGGAGAATGGAAAAGTGCTCATTTAAATGTAATCATTTGGGACTGTTCAGAACATCTAGCTGGAGACCACCTTCAAACTTTCCCTGTCCCAGAAACAATTATGCAACCTTACTGAACTAGCCATTTCTAAAATTTGTGTTTGATTACTACCCTGTAGATAAGGGACCATGTCAAATCAACACCATTCACAAAACTTAATTGGCTGCTCTTTGTATTATTTAAAGCATTATTCTTTTCTTGGAGCTAAAATTTTCCCAAGTATGACACTAGTAGCCATATTCTCTAAAACCCTCTATAAGAAGCTATTGCTGAAGGAAAACACTCAACAATACAAAAAATATGGAAAAAGGAATAAAGTATAGGAGGAAGATTTATATAATTGCGTTTGCTGGTATAAAACATCACTTCAAATAGTAGTCCATGGAAAGCAATGCCTTAAATGCATCTGAGATTTTCATATGTATATGTGAAAAAGCAAATGAGATAGGGTCAGGATATTCTAATTCATTCTTTGAATCCTTGAGAACCCGGATTCTCAGTGTGGAAGAAAGGATATATAGAGATGTTATATTACAGAGGTTAGATAAAAACTCTATAGCCCTAAATTTGAACTGGAAATATTAAAATGAAGTCAAAAGTTACCACATCTTTAAATATGTGTGTGTTTTGTGTGTGTGTGTGTGTGTGCGTGTGTGTATTCTAGCTCCATTTACTACAATCTTTTTTTTTTAAATTTTCAATTACACTTGACATTCAATATTTCATGTGTACAGCATACAGTAGTTAGATATTTTATATAACTTATGAGGTTATTCCTCCTCCCAGTAAGTCTAGTACCCATCTGACATCATTCATAGTTATTATAATAGCAAAGTCTTAAAAACAATAATCACCACGGACCAATGAGCATCCCTAGCACCCAGATTGTGACCTAGAAATACCATTTTCCATGAAAAGAAATCAGAACTTGAGAGAAATGGCTGATTTGAGGTGTGGGGCGAAGGATGTCCAAGGTGAGCTGGAACACCTTAACACACCAAATAGTAAGGTAGCTACCAAAAACAGCCGGGTATTCCCTTGTAATAAATCAATTCGCTTAACTGAATTCATTCAACTTTAGTGTGTTTCATAATACAAAAGTTGTATGTGTGTGTTTTTTTTAAAGGGACATGACCAATAATGCTGACAACAGAAAGAGGTGGATCAAGAGAGGTTAAGACTCACAGTCAATTTAAGATTTTGGCATTAGGTGGAAATACTGTTCTTCTGCCCTCAGCAAAATGTTTGTGGCCATTAAAATGATCAACTTAGCAGGCACATTAAAAGGAACAATTCCTTTTAACAGCAGCATATTTCTTTAATATGCTTGGCTGCCAAAATTATGAGATCGCAGGAGGAGTTATCCTTAGCCAAAAGTCCATGAGTGAAAATGAGTAAATGTTTAAATGTCACAGTTCAGAAATTAACAAGTGTTTGTGTAAAATCATTTTAATTAATAAAGGCTTCCAAACAATGCTCCTAAGTCTGGTTCAGTCTGCAGAAAATGGAGAGGGAAATAACAGTAGTGGTTCTCTCAGCTCCCCACTTGATGAATCTGAGACTGCTTGCAACTTGATCGGTTACTACACTCCCCAGTTTCAGTACTTACTTCAGTACTTTCCCTCTGTGCTATGTCCAACTTTTTGGGCTAAGGTTAAAAATTGATCCAAACCAATTACAATCTTAAGATCATAATCAAGAACAAGAAGCTTTATATTAAAAAGTACACCAGCCCTGGCCAGGTGGCTCAGTTGGTTGGAGCGTCATCTGTGCACCAAAGGGTCGCTGGTTCAATTCCTGGTCGGGTACATACCCAGGTTTTGAGTTTGATCCCTGATGATTGCGGTGTGTTTGGGAGGCAACCAGTTGATGTTTTTCTCCTTCCCTCTCTCTCTCAAATCAATTTTTTAAAGAAGTAGCCCAAGACCTTATTTCATATGTAATCTACTTTTGGAATCCAAATGAGGAAATATATAACACTTACTTTAAAAACCTTTCAAAATGTTTGCACTGCTGCACAAAAAAAGGATTTCTTACCAAGGGTCCACAAGACAGAACACAACTTCTAATGATAGCTTAAAAAGAAGCACTTGCAAAAACGCTGTACTACCTCTCGGTATCTGTTCCATACCCCTTTTTTTATCCATACCCTTTTGGGAACTTATTTCACTGTAATGTATAATTCTTAGGAGCAGTTTTTTCTCTCTTTTTGGGGAGAGAAGAGAGGCCATGTGGTCCAGTAATTCACAGAATTATTGCAAAGTCATTTCAGTTTCTCCAAAATCTTCCCACAGAACTGTCAATAAGCACATACAAACACACACTCATACAAAAGAAGAAAAAGGATAACATAGTACAACCTCTTGTAAAAGCCTTCTCTGTCATTAAACTTTAATGTCACTAAGTCCTGTATAATCCATTGGACAATCAAAACTGCTGTGATTTTGTGCTTTTCAAGCATCTACACACACACACACACACACACACACACACACACACACACACACACACACACAGAGTTTTTGCAGGCATTCGGTGAGTGTTACTGGCTTGTGTGTATGCCATACCCTGGAAGCTTACCATAACCGTGCAATCCTCTGAACCGCTGGCAATGACCTGATCATTATGCGGGCACCAATCTATGTCAAGCACTGGTCCTGTGTGGCCACATACTGTAGGGTAGGATTTGTCAATTCGACCAGTCTGAAAGCAGAGAAAAGCAAATTTATTATGTAACATCAATGCCAGAGTTTGTTTTCTCAGACCCATTTCTCCTTTATCACCTCTACCCAAAACTCTCAATGGTCTATTAAAGATCAAAATTTCTAGTACTACAAAGAGTTTAAGCAACTGCATTAATAGACATAGCAAAAAATAATACAAAAGTCTTTTATCAAAGTGTTTTTCTATGATAGCCAAATTATAAATTATACATGTTTCTACCACAAAAATTGATATTACTCAAAATTTAAAATATAACTTTTAATATAATAAGTTAATATTCTTGAATATACAAATTGAAGTACTGGAAATGAACAGCAAAGTTAAGGTAATAAAATTAGCAAGCAACGTTAGGTAATAGAAGGAAACTCTTTAGCTATTGTTTAGGGACTTTAGAACATATGTTTTACATACTATGACATATGTCTCTCCCCCCCCCCATTGACCCTCATCCCCTGCTACTCCCTCCCCTCAGGACAAGCTCCCACCATCCCAGTGTCTGTGTCCATTGGTTAAAAAATACAGTTTTTAATGTTGGTCATAAGTAACCGTACAATTTGCTCATAGAACGCATTTGAATCAAACAAGCCAACCTGGCTTAGGCCATTTTTATATTAACCAGAGCAAATGCCGCTGTAACAACAAGTATTCAAAAGCTACTTCCTTTTTCAAACAAGTTAATGTTAGTCCATGCTGAGGTTCTTACAAGCTTTAACAGCTGGTGATCAAAACCGAATCACTGCCACAAAACCGAACCCTATTGTTGCTGCTGCTCTTGTTATGGCAAGACATCACAACCCTGGGGACTGGAGCAGGCTTCTGGGCAGCACTAGGACACCACAAAGCAAATCTCAAAAAATACCAAGGAATCAATATCCTGTAGAGCATGTTTTGAGTACGATGCAACACAATTGAAAACAGAAAAATATAAACCAAAAATCTCCAATGCTTCTAAAAAATTTTTAATGTACTAAATAATTCAAACAGAAAATTATAATAGCCAACAGACTGATCAATAAATAGCCAATAGTCTAACTGATCAATAAATACATGATTGCCATATTGTGATTTATAAGATATTTGATCTTCATCCATAGTTCCTGGTTCACAGCTCCTAAAACCCTTAAAATTTCCTAAGTGTTGAGAGTGATAAAGATATCTTTTGTATGCTAATGAGGTGACTTTTGGATCCCATCCCAGGGCGGTGGCTAGTAGTCAGGAGAACCAACCATGTGATCAGAGGTTTGAAACTTTCAGTCCCACTCCCTGACCTGTGGAGAGGGGAGAGGAGGTGGAGATTGAGCTCAAGGCCAAAGGCCACTGACTTAGTCAATCTAACTCTGAAGCCTCCATAAAACCTAGGAAGACAGCTGGTTGGTGGCTTGGGGAGCACTTCCCATGCCATTACGCCATGCCCCAAGCTCCACAGACAGAAGCGCCTTTGTTGGGGACCTCACCTCTGTATCCTTCAGTGAACTTTGTAATAAACCAGTAGCCTAGCGAGTAAAGGAGTTCCCCTGATTTATGTGAGCCATTTGGAACATCACTGTGTGAGTCAGAAGCACAGGTAACAACCTGGACTTGTGACTAGCACTGAAGCATGTGTGTTGGGGGAGGGAAGCAGTCTCTAGGTCTGAACCTTTAACCTGTGGAATGTGATGCTATCTCTGGGAAGACGGTCAGAATTGAGTTGAATTCTCCAGCACCCTGCTGGTGTCTGAGAATTGCTTGCTGGTATGGAGAAGTCTACATGCACAGAAATTGGGTCTGGAAACCCTTCTCAATAATATACCAAAGCTTGTGGGATATAGCTAAAACAGATCTTAGGGAAAAATTTATAGCCTTAAATGCATATATGACAGAAGACAGAAAATTAATGATGTAAGAATAAACCCAAAGAACATAAAATTATGAGAAGTAACAAAAAGAAAATAAATAATAAACCAAATCAACAAAATTAGACATGGAAGACAAAAGGCACAAATACCAGATATTAAAAAGAGACATAATTTGGTAGAAATTTACATGATATGAAAATATTAGGAATAACATGACAATAAATTTGAAAAACCCAGATGAGATAAGCAATCTCTTAGATAAAAATCTAACTTATCAAAACTTTTTCAATAGATAGAAAACCTGAATAGACCTATAAGCGTAAAAGAACCAGTTAAGCATCATTCCACACAGCCCTGTAAATCAAGCAGTCACTAAATACCAAAAATCACTAGGCCCAGATGGTTGCACAAATTAACTTTACCAAATATTCAAACAAATGTTCCCAGAAAAGAAAAAGAGCACTGCTGACCTCGTTACACAAAAATGTCCACCTAGATAACAAAGGACAGTATATGGAGAAACATAAATCTATGAGACTTATAAATATTGTTGCAAACTCCCTAAAAAATAAAAAAGTCACCCAAATTCAGCCATATGGGTTGTTCTAAAAAACCATAAGCAAGTGAAAAGACAAGTTGCAGACTGGGGGAAGATATATATAGCATATAGACCGACAAAGTCAACAGCAACCTAACAGAATAATGGGCAAGCGATATGAGCAGATAATCCACAGAGAAGGAAACTTGAAAAGCCAATAGATATATGAAAACATCATCTCATCGTAATCAGGGAACAGCAAATTAAAACAATGAGGTAATATTTATACCTATTAAAATTGGCAATTAATTTGGAAGTCTACATATAAGTGCTGGTAAGTATGCTGGAAAAGAGGAACTCATAAAAACTGATCACAGGAGAGACTATCCCACTACACCCCCTTCTGAGAGCGATCTGGAAACAGCTGGAGGTGACAGTGCCAGCCCCTCGGCAGTCCCACTTGTGGTCTGTGAGAGGAAAGCCCCATGTTTTGCACAAGAAGGATATTAACTGCAGCACCGTGGGAATTGTGGAAAAAAGAAAATAGAAGCAATTTCACTGTCCTTTGGTATGGGAATAAGTATCATATAAAAGTTTAACAGACACAAAGTAATAGTCTGTTTAGATATATACACATGTAATAGAAGTACAAAATATGATATATACCAACTTTGAGGAAACAATTACCTCTGGGGAAGGAGGAAGAAGTAAAGACGGATGGTATCTTAGCAACATCTGTTATGTTTTATTGTTTTTCAAAAAAGATATATGAAACCAATATGGCAAAATCTTAACTTCTGCTTAATCTTGTGGGTGAGTACATGAATGCCCTATTATTTTACTTTTTGTTTGTTTGATTTGTATTCTATTTTTTTAAAATAATAATTCAATAAAGTTGAGAAACACTTGTTTCTAACTTTACTTTTTAACATATATATATATATATATATATATATATATATAATTGATTTAAGAGAAGAAGGAAGAGGGAGGGAAAATAACATCAATGATGAGAAAGAATCATCGATCGGCTGCCTCCTACATACCATCGATTAAGGAGCCACAACCCAGGCATGTGCCCCGACCGGGAAAAGGGGTTCAGAGATAGATGCACAACCACTGAGCTACACTGGTCAGGCTAACTTTACATTTTTAAGTAATCTTTACTCTCAAGGAAAACAGTTTTTATTGTATTCCAGGGTCTTTGCACTCTTAGGCTCTCCCCAGCAAACCACATCTGGCATCCCTGATGGCAAAGTACTGAATTCTGAACTTCCAAGGAAACCAAATACCCCCTCTCCCCCCCCCCCCCCCCCAATTTGGGTTAAGAAGAGCTTTTATTCAGACACAGAACAATTTTGGATTCTGGAAGTGCTATTAAGAGTTGTTCTTAATTATGTACTGAGAAGCTTACAAAATTACTTTTTTTAGGTTAAAATTAAGCACCCAGGCTAACAGTTAATAGCTATAGCCAGTATTTGTCAGTCAAGTAAGATATTTGAGCAGTATCAAGCATTTCTGTCATTCCCAACTCAGTCCCTACAAGTTTATAGCATACAAGCTCTAAGCCTGGAATCTGAATGTTATTTAAAGGGGAACTACCACGTATTTCCTTTCCTCCTCTTTATCAAAAACAAATAGCAACTAACACTTTTAGAATGCTTATGTTACATGTTAGGAACTATTTGAAAGTCCTTATATTCTTTTTCTTATAAGTACCTTTATGATATAGGAACTTCATCATCCCATTTTTCTAAATAAACTTGAGTACAAAGAAAGTAAAAAAGTAGAGATCTAAAATATCACTAGATTTCTACAGGGAAAGAAAATTTCCACTAAACTATGAGATGAAAAAGGCACTAAAATAATGCTGAAATTATTGGTAGCTGGTTATCAGAAACAAGGAGTTAATAAAAAAAATTATATCCTACAAACAGCTGCTTCCTCTGGTTGTGACATCATCGTAAATCCGTACAATAAATAAAACGGGGAAAGCAACATCATATCACAGCACAGCAGAAAGGGAATTGACTAAATGTCTGGTAATGATAAAGGAAAAGAAAAAAAGATGAAAGTGTGAGAAAATTGGCATTTTAAATCTACAGTACACTGATCATTTTACATACAATATGTTCAAAACACAGTCAAGAACACACATTCTTATAAATGATGGTATTTGTACACATACACACACACACACGCAAACACACAAACACAAAAGAACACACATTCTTATCCATAACAAAAAAAATTTTTTTTAAAAAGCATAACATAGTCACCCAATGAGTATATGTATATGTCACTAAAAGGGTGGAGCTTGGCAATTTTAAACTGCTGAGAGCTCAAGTACACGGAAACTGAAGGAAACCATACAATATACCTTATATGGTAAAGATCAGAGCACATCATTTCTGAAAGACATTTTGCACTAGGATCTAAATGAGAAAGCATTTCTCATTCATACCCATGACACATCCTCATTTATCATCCGGTGAACAAACGAAGGAATCCATGTCTAATTTGTTAGACTGTGAAGGACCATTCACAAAGACATCCACAGAAGTCATGGTGACATACACAGCTTACCTGCACCTCTGAGCAGCAAATTTAAATGAATGCTGAGGCTGGATGGAAGATTTACAAGAATTTAATGCCAGCTTTTAAGTATCTTTTTTTTTTTTTTAACTAAATGGTGATTTATTTTAAGAATTATCCATCAATTTTTCAAGACTTATTTATAGAATAATTTCATTTACTACAAATGAGTCCACTGTTTCATTAGGGATGTGTCTCCTCAGTTGCATCATCTAGAACAGTACTACTTTTCTAGCACGGAGCTGAATATTTAGCTGAGAATTGTCAGCCAGCCAGTTGGACCTCCCATTTTAAACAAAGCTTTTTATTTATTGATTACTTACTAGTCCTAATCACATACCACAGACCTGTTATTGTACTTCTTTAGCTACAATTCCAAATGGTGGGAATTGCCAGCAAGTCAACTCAAGTGGTAAAAATTACCCAACATCAAGTTCCCTTCAGGCTTTGGCCCAGAGTCCAATTCAAAATTCGGGACGTGAGTGAAATAGGTCAGGACACTAGCTTACAGACTTTATCTAAAAGATCCAATGGCCTGCCAGGGGCCAAGCAACATGAGCCCCAGGGAAAATTCCACCTTCAAAGTGTGTGTACAGCTGGCACAAGAGAGAAGTGTGACAGCACAATTTCCATGTGGCTGGCCCAAGCTGAGGCTGATGGCTTTGACGTGTCCCAGCCAGCAGCTCTCACAGGGGCAGAAAACCTCCTAGACACCGGCACTATCGTTTGCTTTAGGTTTGGGGAAAGTCCTCAAACATTTCAAAGCAGCAAAATAAAACTCAGCAGAGCTCCTGGAGACAGAGGCTTCAACTAAACTTACAGAGTTAGGCGACACTTTCAACTAATGGGCTTTTATATTTTATTTTTTTTATTGATTAAGGTATCACATATTTGTCCTCAACCCCCCAATCCAATCCCCCATCCCTTCCCACTCATGCCCCCACTCCCCTATTGTCCTTGACCACTGGTTAGGCTCATATGTATGCACACAAGTCCTTTGGTTGATCTCCCTTTTATCCCCACCCTCCCTTTGAGGTCCAACAAAGGTCCAATAAGACCCATGGCTCCTTATCTCTGGGTCTGTTCTTGTCCATCAGTCTACGTTGTTCACCATTTCCCCTAGATGAGTGAGATCATGTCCTATTGGATGGGCTTTTTTATTTTTTAAAGGGGAGGAGGGTGAAATAAAAAGTTAAGCATCAGTTAATACATAACTTGATCTTAACTGCTCTAAGGTGGAAAAAATTCCTCCTTAGGCATACAAAATTCAACGTAACTCTCATAATTCTAGTTGTAAGGATAATTGCCATCAATATCAATGGAAAACAACCACTGCTTCCACTTTCACCTAACAGTGTGTCTTATTTTTCACACCTCATTTCAAAAAGGATTCATACTTAAGAGGTACACTCATCCTACATGCCAAGGCCAGTACTGTGCAATCAACACATTCTAATTATATACTAACAAATGTGTACAGAAATCTCACAGATATGTTTCTATAAAGGAGTTCCACTCTAAGAACTAATGGTGTATTACAGATGTACCCGCAGACATTATAACATTATCAAACTCTCAAAATTCAGTATTGGGATGCTTCCAATATAACCTATGCATTATATAATGAGAATCACTGATCGGCTGCCTCCTGCATGCCCCTTACTGGGGAATGAGCTGCATGCAGCCCAGATGTATGCCCTGACTGGGAATAGAACCATAACCTCCTGGTTCACAGGTTGATGCTCAACCACTGAACCACACTGGCCAGGCCAGAATAATTATTTCTTAATATGAGATTGGCCCCTAACATGATAATTGTTTTAGATCCACATTTTAGCTTGTGCAGTATTAGGTTGAAGAAGCTACTGGTCCTAAGGAAAATCAACCTAATAATACTGTTTCGCTCAAAATGTAATATATTGTTAAAGCCACAGAACACTACCCAGCAAGCTTAGTTTTTCTCATAACTAACATGTTTTCATAAACCTAGTAAACTCCTGTGGTGATAAAAGGTGACACACATTGGTCTTATCAGTCAAATCAAATAATTCCTTTCAAGATGTTCAAGGTATTCCACATGCGATTTCTTTCTAGTTTCCATTCTGGAGTTTTCAATCAAAGCCCAAGCTCTTCCAGAGTGCTGGGTTCTGGTTGCTCTCTATACTGTCTCCCTTATCTATTATAGTCCAGCACAGGCAGCTTTCCAGTATTTTTCCAACTTCTAACCTACTGTCATCTTAGTATGCAGCCATTTTAGAATCCACTAGAGGCCCAGTGCACAAATTCGTGCACAGTTGGGCTCCCTCTGGGTGGTTTGCAGGGACTGGGCCAAAACCAGCAGTCCAACGCCACCTTGTAGCTCAGAGCTGCTGCTCCTGCTCATCCCAGCCCTACTGTGCCTTTGGCAGACTCGTGCCCAATGAGTCCTGATTGGGAGAGGCTCAAAACCGGCCCTCCGACATCCCCCAAGGGGTCCCAGATTGCAAGAGGGTACAGGCTAGCCTGAGGGACCCCAACAGTGCAAGATTGGACCAGGGAGGGACCAGAGGAGGGCTCCAGAGTGTGTCCAGCCCATTTCACTCAGTCCCGATCAGATCACAGCAAGCCGTTGAGCAGCTTTAGCATATCATTAGCATATTACGCTTTGATTGATTGTTTGATTGTTCTGCCATTCGATCTATTTGCATATTACCCTTTTATTATGTAGGATTATTATAATCTGTGCTTATCATACAGATTGACTATACCACCCTCTGATGTAAAGGCTTAAACAGCCCTAGCCCAACCTAATGCAAGGAACAAGGTATAAAGATTTTGTTTTAGGAAAAAATGCTAATCAAATTCACTCTTTGTGCCCAAATTTCAAGAATTTTGTCATAATGTTCCCAAATTAAAAGATCTTTTCAAAGGCATTAATAACTCATTACTGGCCTTGAAGTAATACAGTAAGAGTTTTTTTAACTCTCAGCAAGGAGAATGGTAAGTCAAACATGTGCTCGGAAGCACAGGAAAAGTCTCCAGTCCAGGCATAAGGGTTCCATTCACAATGTGCAGAGTTCAAAGGACTCAAAAAAGGATGTCTACTGAAGTGGGTTTTCCTTTTTATTCAACTTCCTTTTTCTTGTAACAGTATTATTTATGTGGATACGTGTTCTGTTGAAAACTCTTAATGCCCTATTGCCCCACAGGGAGGAGCTATATTGACTGTGGTCCCAAGACAGGGAGAAGGAGCCCAGATAAAACGGGGCCTTCTGCAGCAGACCGTAAGGAATGGCGCACACAATATATGACTTGTTGACAGGCTGGTCACTGAAGGTGACAGCTCACAGCCCAGGAATAAAACATTCTGAGGAGGTTTTACTTTAAATGAACCAGAAACACCAACCTAAGAGAAGGTGCTCTGAAATAAAACACAGATGTGATTAGCCCAGTCCTATAAGGTAAGCTAAGCACTAAAGCTGCCAGGGAGGGGCAGTGTGGTTCTGCAGAGACCTCACCTGCCTGTGAGTTTAAAAAAAAAAAAAAAAAATTCTTTATGGGCACATTGAAATAACAAGCAAATAATTTTGCCATCAAGTGTCCTCTTTACAATTGTCTTCAGTTGTAAAAACTTGAGAGAAGTTACTCTAAAACAATGGATATTTTATTATCAGACTTCAAAAAGTGGAAAAGTTAATTAACATCTCCTTAACCATGCCTAAATTCCCACGGGTGACCAGAGAAGCTAAATTCTCTAACTTCCTGACTTAACAAAAAAAAAAATTATGAAGTGAAAACCTCATCATTGCAGACAAGTAATTTCATATATTTATGGCTGAGAACAAACAAAATCTAGAAACCCAAGATGAGGTGGAAGAACCAAGTCAAAATAAAATTCAGCTTCAAAGCAAAAGCTGAAAAGCAAAAGAACTATTGATGTAAGTACAAATATAGGAAATTAAAACAAAGCATCCGGAGTCAAATTAGAGAGGAGAGTAACTGGCTGCCTCACCCTTGCACTGAGCAAATGACACGGGAGGTAATCTCCCCTGAGACCCTCTGAGAATGATGAACTCCACGGCTCCCCCTTCCAATCCCAGTTCTACACTGGTCTGCCCACAAGCCTCAGAATAAAAATCAACCTCCTTGAAGTGGGGATGAAAAGCAGAAAAAAATTACAGTGGTTTAGGTAAATGCCTTGGGCTTCACGGCTGAGGCAGTCCCGTCCTGAGCGGCTGTAAATAAGCAGGAGGACAGGAGTAGAGACCCAATTCAGTAGCTTGTATCATTTGCTCATGACTTAAAGTTCAGCCAGAAGAGAAACCCAAGCCACTGCTCCTCTGACAGTGCCAACACGTGCTACATCACTGGTCCCTCCCAGCTCAGCCTTCTCTACACTCAACTCAGGTCGCATCCCTAACCAGCACTGATATTCAACTTGGTAAGAACAGAAAATTTGCTACCTATGGTTATAAAGTGGCTTCTGGACAAATCAGGACTGCAGAAATGTGTTCATTAAACCTGAGTCTATTTCAGAGTAATCCGCATTCAAGAACCTTTTTTCGCTGCTTTCTGGGGCCTGGGCTATCATGTTTATGCACTGAGGGCTTCTGCCGGCAGCACTTGTCTTGTGCTCTGCACAGACTCTGCACAGGGCTCCAAAAAACAGGAAAGAGTTAAACGTTCTTTGCACTTGACTCAGTGGCTTCCCTTCACCACACACTCCCAGATCCCACCGTTCTCTGAGCCGCTGTGCAGCCAATCAAAGCAAAGGAAGGAAATTATCCTGGCCAGCTGACAGCCCCAGAGCTCTGATGGCCATATATGGTAAAAACCACTGTCAGAGCCTTGTCAAGCCTGCGGGCCGGCTGCTGTGGACATATCAGTGAACTGCAGCAGTTTGAGAGGCTGGCCAAGGAAACACACAAAGGACAGGCAGCCTGCTCATCTCCAGGGGAGGGGGAAGGGGGGGAGGGGGAAGAGGGGTGGGAGCCGTCATCTGCCAGGGCACACTCTGAGTCACAGTCACTCACTGTAATCAAAAATAGCCCTAGGGTACATTGTGAGGTTCCTTCTGCCAGGACTTTGTACACCATTGTTAACTGAGGTTGAGTAGTGTCCCCCATCTCACCCCACCCTCCATAGCAAGACTATGGAAACGGAGTCACTGGGAGAAAATGAAAAGGCCCTTCTGTGGTGCTTCATGTGATAATGAGACCGTGTAGGGCTCACTCACTCATGTGGCTGGCAGCTCGTGACATAATTTGGAAGTCATTGTTCTGCACCTGGTGCCTTCCCCTGCCTCCTCCAACCCCCCTCCCCACCCAGCTACACACACACATACACACACACACACACTCATCAGGCCTCCCAGCCTTTCAGGGTCCATACAACTGACAGTTTAAGGTGCTCAGGGCATCAGACAGTGTCTATTTCAGGAGACAGTGAATGGGCATTCCAGGACACTGACAATGAACCCCTGCCCATGACATCAAAGCCACCATGAGCCCAAAGTCCACATCTGTACACAGGGCTATTGGCATTGCTACCCTTGTCCAATAGAGTGCTGCTAATTGTGGGAATGGAAATTGCCTGTCACCAGTGTACAGTAAGGGGGGAGGGGGGCTGCAGCCAATGCAAATCCAGCAGGTGCTGGGTAAAAGCACCCCCGGAGGCTGCCATTTCTTTTGAACTAGTCCAAGAAAGAAGGCACCTATCAGCATGGCGCCTGGCACTTAAAACCTCAAAAATGTGAACTGCTGTGATTTCATCATTCATTGCTGCTGTTTCTGCACAAGACATGGTATAGATAAACCTTGAAGACAATTTTCTGAGCTGACAGAATCAAAGCCCTGACAGGCCAGTGTTTTTGTTATTAAATCCCTAATCCCAGAGAAAGATGCAAAGGATTAAGTGTCAATTAGACTGCAGTTTCTATACCTACCACCCCACCCCCAAAATCTTTCACACTCGGGGGGGGGGGGATATTAATAAAAAATATACATGTACAAATCAAACCAAGATTCAGAGACCTAAATTCTAATTCATGAAAGACTCACAGCTCTGGGCAATCACTCAATCTGAGTTTCAATTTCTGCAAATGAAGAGTAGAGGGATGACAGCAATTCTACAATGAGCAGAAACTGAGGCTCCATTCAAATATCATCCTGGAGTCTCGTTTTTAAGACTATAATATGAAGTCACTGCCTTTTCCTGAAGCTGATACAGAGGAAATGTGCAATGTTGTTCCAGTTATAACAATAATCCAAAAAATGTAGAACAGTGCTTATTCTGGTTCTCCTCCATAAAATGATCACGGAAAAGACCAATTTTGCACTATTTACAATGGGGGTGGGAGCCAAGAAATGTGATTTTTATATCAAAAAGCTATTCTTCAGCCCAGCCGGCATGGCTCAGTGGTTGAGTTACAACCTATAAACCAGGAGGTCCTGGTTGGAGTCCCAGTCATGGCAAATGCCCAGGTTGCGGGCTCGATCCCCCAGTGAGGTAGCCAGCCGATCAATGATTCTCTCTCATCATTAATGTTGAGATGATCCTCTCTCATCATTAATGTAATTCTCTCTCATCATATATAAAAATAAATAAATAAATATATATATATATATATATATATATTTTTTTTTTTTTAAAGCAGGTATCCTTCAGCTTCTCTTAATTCCCCTCCAATCAAATATCCCATTTCCCTAACACTAGAAAGGTCTATCTAAATTCCCAGAGATCCAGGAATCTGAGGGGAGAATGTGGCTCCCACCTCATTCTTTGCCACCCCAGAGCATCTCTTTTAATTCAGTTTAGGGAATTGGCTGGGCTCCTCTTCTGTTTCATCTCTAGTTCCTATACACACAGGAAAACCTGAATTCTAATAGAATATTCTGTAATGACTTCCTTGACTTCTGAGCCTCAGTTGGAAGTCATCTCTCATTGTGTGAGAGCACTTCATACACACACAGAGCTCCCAATTGAAGAGATCAAGGTCAACTGTTATCAAAAGTTAGGAGCAAGAACCCAACATAGGTCATGGCACAGACAGGTGCTCAAATGTCTAAAGAATGAGTATGTGAATGAATGAATAAATGAATGTGATTTCTAAGGAATGAATATGTGAATGAATGAATAGGATTTTTTTTAAAGTAGTACTGTTTTAGATTTCACTAAAACTTATACCGTTAGCTCTTTATATGACAACACTTTTAAAAAAAATAATCTTTACATGTAATAAGTTCATTGTAAAACATTTTGTAAAAAGTACAGGTATTATAAAAAAAAAAAAAAAAAATCACCTTCAGACCCACCATCAATGTTAACATTCCCAAAAACCAATAATGTAATTTGAAGTTATGTGTAAGATAGTGAGTATGACCTTATAACCTATTTTTTAGGTTATATGACAGCATCATGGAACATAAGGATCTTGCCATATAACATTAACTTTCTCTTGCTTCTATATAGAATCCCCCAAGTACTCATATATTTCTTTTTAATGGAATGCTTAAAACTATGAAACGGCCTTCTTTTAGGTCATTGTGAACCTAAATGTGACCTCACATTATGAATCAAGCACCATATTCTGAGAATATATGTATGAGTTATCAATTGCTGCTTCACTCTAAAACTCAGCCACTTAAAGCAATAAACATTTATTATCTCACCCGGTTTCTGAGGGTCAGGAGTTGAAAAGCAGCAGTTATCTGGGTAGTTCTGGCACTGGATTCTCATGAGTCAAGATGTCAGCCAGGGATGCAGGATCCATTTTTAAGATGGTTCCCTCAAATGTTTAAGTTGGTGCTGGCTACTGGTGGGAAGTTCTATGGACCTCTCCACAGAGCTACTTAAACATGGAGGCTCCAAGAGAGATAAAGTAGAAGCCATGATGCTTTATGACCTCGCCTCAGCGTCACACTCCACCAACTGCACCATATCCTCCTGGTTATACAGTCAGCCTATTAATGTGGGAGGGCACCACACAGGCATGAACACAAGGAAGTAAGAGCGTAGAGCAAGACTTTGGAGAACCTGTTTTCAAGAGCTACCATTCAAAAAGCCATCCAGTTTGCACCCTCCATCCAAGTGAATGTCAGCAGACCAAGAGTATGTCATTCTAACTGCCCTCTCCTTATCTGTTAAGAAGGAAGAAAATAATTATAATATAACTTGACAATGAAGTCTATGGTACTGGTAGCATGGGCAAGGATCCAAAGAATGATTTCCACTGTCTCAGCAAATTAACAGGTAACAAGTGAGTTGGACACTGAACAATTAGAATACTACTCAATACTGACTGAAATGAATCAAGATTTCCTCCTCAATAAATATGGCAGAAAAACACTCCCTTGTAAACGTAAGTTCTATGAGAGAATTAAGTCCTAATGCCCTAAGGAAGCTACTATAAGTAACGAATTAATTTATTTCCTATGTATCTAGAAGGCACAGCCATGTCCTATCCTTGAGAAAAGAAAATATTCACTGAAATGATTTTCTGTAGGGCTGAATTTTTTCACAAAATCCTAGTTGAGAAAGACCACAAAATGAATTGAAAAGATAGTTCACAGACATAAATATAGCAAGATCTCAGATATTCCCACACTCAGTTCCTAAAATGTCAGAAACGTACATAACTGTATATAAGGTATCCTAGTATAAGGCATCATACAACTACACCAGGGAAGCTAGGACAGAGGAGATTAACAGAGCCAACAGGTTAACAGAGACCTGGCCACACCTATCCCGTAAGGGCCCAAAGCAGAGCCGCTCTCTCAGGCAGTTGAAGGGAGGATGAAATGAGCCATCACTCCAATGCTAGCAGGTAAGAATAGTTTATGAAGGAAGGGAGAGAGCAATTAGGCAGGATAGGACCCCTTCAATTTGTATCCTCCATCCAAATGAATGTTGAGAGCAAGAGCATATCGTTCTAACCAACTCCCCCCTCACCCTTACTTGCTGAAGTTAGGATTTACAGGCTCACTGTGATCTGAAATTCTGATGCACATGCACCTAACCACAAAATGGTGTGATGTGTCTGAATGCCCCACGTGGTTCACAGAGGGATGGGAATGCCTCGGTCCCACATCACGAGTGCAGTTACTCCACACAGGAGGGGCTTGTTCATGCCCATGTGGTAGAGCACGGGGGACTGGGACAAGGCAGTCCATGCAGTTGTGGTGGGAAAAATCCCTATAGCCCAAACCACAAAGCCAATTTCTGTTCAGCAAGACTGCTATTATTCAGCCTGTGAAAGACCAAAGAATAAGAAAACGAATACTAAGCCACACCTTAATAAGTCATGACTGAATGGCATGCCATAGCTTGAAGGAAGCATTACAAAAGCGATCCTGAATCACGTGTTAACCTAAATCGCCCCACCTCAGGGCTGAGTACTTTCCATATTCCTCTGACAGTGACCTCTTAAAAATCCCACTTTCTCTAATAAAACCTTCCTAACAAACCAGCTAAAGTAAACATACATTTCATTCCTAAACTTACCTCTTGTTGTATATGTGTTTTAATGTATGTCCCTACTACTCTCTCCATTTTCTATTTTAAGTCCTGCAAGACAGAGTCCGTGATTCTCTCGGAATCTAACCACAAAAGCCTCATGAGGTTACAATAATAAGCCCTATTTACAGCTAACACTAACTAGCTCTGAAGAGAAATTCAATGAAGACCATGTTTTAAAATGGGAGCCTTTCTGAAAGTGTCACAATATATCTTAAGAGCGATACATGCATATTCAATAATAATATGTCTTGAGAGCCCCGACAGCATCACCCAAACCAGTCTGCCTGTCTATATTTAAAAAAAAACAAAAACAGTGTGTGGGAGTGTGGGAGGTGTGGAGGGAAACATTACCAGAAGTCTCTGAGATGGTTATTAAAACCCATACCCCTAACTGAAAAATAAAATAAAATAAATACCCATCTCCTTGAGTTCATGTTTAGAGTAATCCCAGACTGCTATCAACACATATTGGAGCCCAATACACACCTAGAGCATCATTTTCTATGATCTTGATTTCAAGCATCACTTCATGTTATATGTGAAAATTTGATTTTTCTTCACTTTCAAAACTCCGGTGCCTTATCTTGGCTGACAAAGCTGAACCGTCTTCTCAGCTGGACACCAAAATCCCACCACTAAAAAGTCAGGTTTTCCAGTGCTCCTTGTTCTTGGTAAACAAACTAAAAAGTTGTGGAGACCAAATGCAACTGGCATTCATTTCAAACTCCTAGTCCAAAATCAGGCTTAAGTACTGTTATAAGATTGTCATGTATCATTTGCCAATAAACAGCAATGTTCTCCATAGAAATAAAAGTATCCAAGTAGAAAATTAAATTTCCATTTAATGAAAAATTCTCCTTTAAAATATCATCAACGATTCCGCCAATTAGGAGATGCATTTGAAAACACAGATCGAATTTGTTCCCCAAGGCATCTGTCCCCTATTTCGGTAGTGAAATGGTCCTATTATGTAATATCACATCAATCCAGTCGCTAAAGTAAAAATCAGATGTTAAAATAAAACACGTTAGTCATAAGCATCTGAGAGAAAAGTACAGGAGAATTGGAAGTTTTCCCAGTGAGAGTTTTTCCTAAGGAAAAAACACCCAAACGGGAAACAATACTTTGACAGAAAATCACTTTTATTGTAATCACTTTCAGAATCACATGGTACATAATGATGAGACGTGCCCCTCGTTGCATGGCTCAGACTCAGGGAGACCCACTGTTCTCAGCAGAGTGGAAACAGCTGTAACGTGACCCAACACCTCATCCTCACCAGCACTGAGCCCTTATCAGAGCTCAGGACTCACCAACCCTTTTTTCCTCTAAAAGCTAACCTGAAAATTACTCTTTCCAGGTTCTCTCTCACACAGCAACACTGCCCCCCAACCACCCCGGCCCAACCCCCCTCCTCAATTATTTGTGACTCTGGGATTTCCTGTTAAAGCAAGTATAGGTAGATTTTCACCACAATATTCAAGAATAGTCAGAAAATCACAAATCTCCGATCTTCTCTGAATTGGAAATGACTCTCTGGATGGAGTAGGGAGAACTGGGAAGCCCACTGATGGAGAAGGTCACACAAATCACTTTCAGTGAAGATCCTTTATTTCTACCACTTGTTAACACTGTTTAGATCCTATGCTGAAACTTACTGTTATCCTGACTTAAAATCTGCATCACTGGGAACCTTTTCTTGAGCTTTGATTTCTTTTAGCATTCAAAAAACCAAGTCTCAGTCCTCATGACTTCACACACACAAAAGATGGTCTTACAAATTTCTGCCCAAAAAACGATTGTTTTTAAACTATACCTTTTGGAAAAAGGTTTGTGAAAAGTGGGTGACTAACCAAATCATAAAATTCCTTCCATGCCTGCCATGCTCACAGCGTCATTATGATAATCTTTTTCATCCACAGACGTCACGCCCAGAACAGAGTTCATCTTTCTGTTTAATGATTCTCTATTAGAGAAAATCTGATGTGGTTGTAAACTGTAAGGAATGAAACCTCAATTATATCAGAGTCTAATGGTCTGGGCAATCTATTACAGTGTTAAGCAAAACAGAAAGTCAAGCCCTAGCCAGTTTGGCTCCCTGGATGGGGCGTTGGTCTGGGGACTGGAGGGTTCCAGGTTCAATTCCGGTCAAGGGCGTGTACCTTGGTTGCGGGCACATCCCCAGTGGGGGGTGTACAGGAGACAGCTAATCGATGCTTCTCTCTCATGGGTGTTTCTAACTCTCTATCCTTCTCCCTTCCTCTCTGTAAAAAAATCAATAAAATATATTTTTAAAAAAACAACCAGAAAATCAGATTACTTACCTTGTGCAAAGGGAGCACGAGGAACGCACCTCCCCCACTTGCTTCAATGATTATGGCAACAAATCTGGGATTGACAGCGCAAAAGGAACTATCCCAGGTCACTCGAGAAACACGGATGTCATCATAACACTGGTCATTTTTTACCGCTTGTCCAAATACATGCCGGAACTTGCTTTGTCGTACCACGCGCCTCATTGTGTCTGTAGGAGAACAAAAATTATGTTAAAGTCATGCACTCAACTGAAAGCTTTACTTTTACAAATTAAAAAAAAAAAAAGCTCTAAGTAGAAAAAAAATTAAAAAACAGAATGGTATGGCATTTTGTCTGCTCCCGTAAAAAGCAGCCTAATGGCAAATCCAAAATTCCTTGAGCAGCAATACCCATAGAAAACTAAAAATGCGTCAGGGAAACGTCAGGGAAAGAATTACAAAGAACTGAAAAATTCCTAATTCAAGATCCAGAAACTGCTCATCAGTTTAATTTCAGGGAAAAGATCAAGACAAAAAATGAAGAAAAATTAGCCTTTCAGGACTGGGTGGGAATTGAAAGATAAGGAAATTCAACTCTCTCCCCCTTTTAAAGATAAGAAAACTCCAAAGTTAAGTTATATAGTAGATTTGAAGCTCAAGAACCCCTCCCCCCACAAGAAAAGATATGACACCGGCCTTTTCCTCAGTCTGTCAAGGTAATTTTCCCCCAGACACCAGCACTCCCCTGAGAATTCTGCCCGCTCACAAGTGTTTCCACAAGACCAACTATGAGTAGTAGAGAATTCAAGAAATATAAGCAACCACCCTTGTCTTCAAGAGCCTTCCAACACAGGCATTATCATCAGAGCAAATCAGAACCAAACTCCTGGTGCTGAGTGCTACCAGAAATCTGGCTAAGGCAACTGACAGGTCAAAAGCCAGGACTCAAACAAGAGTAGCAAGGACTTAAATGGAGAGTAATGTGATAAAATAATGTTTGGGATGGCAACAAGTCTGACAGTGGCGTACTAGTATTTTAGACAGGAAGAAGCTAAAAGCACATTCTGGGCTAAGAGCTGTGACAATAAGCCAGGCCTGGAAAGGCCTGGAATGACTGTAGCAGTAGCAGTTGGACAGCGGAACAGAAAACCTCAGGGAGGGGAAATGAACCAGGATGGTTTTTCACGTCAGAGTTGATCATTCACCTGAGGGAGGGGTGTTATTCCTGGCTTCCTCCTGGGTCATTTCAGACTCCAAATTCCACTAGGTTGTCAGATAGACATGTGCACTGAAAGCTTCCTGCTTTAAGATCACCAGGCCCCACCCGGTGAGGTGTCCTGGACTGTGCCAATGTAATTATCCTCCCTGTCGATGTAGAACATTCTGCTCACATTGGCTAGGATAAAAGGGGCCTGGAGAAAACCTACGTGGAAATGGAACTTGGTCAGCTGAAAACCAGGCATTCTGACCCCCATCAGGTACAGAGGAGAGCTAACACCTGTCCTCTCATGCCAAATGAGACACAAGGTGGGCTTTTGCTAATTGCTTCCCTCTACTTCCCTTTCTATGACGCTTGGCCCACTGCTAAATGCAAAGGGAGATCATTTATTTTCGCCAGTCTCTTTCTAACCTTCTAAGGTGTGTGCAAAACTTGCTCTCTCCAAGCCTGGGGCATGTGGCTGGGTCGAGGTAACAGACTGTTGGCAGGCAGTTGAGCACCCATGTTCCTCAGCCCAGCTGTTGCCAGACCTTTCCAGCTGACTACGAGGACCATACATTTAGAGAACTTGGTAGAGGAGAGGGCAGATTATTTGCTTCCACTTGGCCAGGGTTCTTCATCTGTGAAACAGTGTGAATAATTCTCAAGCATGAGGAGATAAAGAGCTTCCATAAGGTGGTGAAAACCACAAGAAAAGTACATCCATACAAAAGCCAATGTACCGCCAGCTGGTTTCTGGATCCATTTCCCTACACAACCATCTGCACAAGTTAGCAGAAGCTCAAATCCCACCAATACCTTCTAGCAAGTGTTTCAAAAGTAAGTTAACATAGAACTAAGGATTGCACCATATGTCAAGAGTTAATATTTTTCATACACAAAGTTCTTACAAATTAAAACATGAAAATCCCAGTAGAAAAATTACACAAAGGACATGAAGAGGTAATTTACAAAAGAAATACAAGTGGCATTTATCTCCATTCCTTCCTGGAATTCTAATAAAATGGCAAAGAACAAAAGCAGGTATAAACACCAAAGGACATGAGAAAGGCCACTAAATGGAGCCTAAGAAGAGTGCAAATGAGATAACAAAATCTTGGGAGATGGAAAGCTGCCCTATACATGCAACTGACTGAAATGCGAATGTCCTCCGTTCTCTTGCATGTCGCAGGAGGAAGGGCTCATTTGAAAAGACCAAAGCCCACGGAAACCCCAGAGCACTCAGAAGAGAAGCAGGGATGTGGGAGAGGGGCTACTGAGAAAACTGACGCCTAAATCAGAAGCAGCTCCCCATCCAGACCACCCTTTCCCTGCTGCACAGAGCACTGCCGGCACCCGCTCCAGCAGAGCCAGACTGCATGCCCTGGGCAGGCTGACACGTAGCACGGGTGAGCACAGGCAGGAACAGGTGTCACACTGACAATGTGGTTCTGTATAGTGGAGTCTCCCTTGTTACTGGGGCTCCCAAAACACTGGCTACCGGCCATCTGGTAAGATCTCACCACCCCCTGTGAGATCCACCACTCAACCAGCCCCTCAGCCCACACAGGCATGAGGTCAACTTTTTGTGCCAACCTTTTAAATGTGAATGGACATTTGAAGAAGGCCTCTAATTTGAAAAATAAGAGACAACTTTCCTCTTCACTCAAATAAACTAGATATCATCTAATCTCACCAGCAATATAAACATGGATACGTGAAGTGCTTTGAATATTTTAGTAAAAGGTATTACACAAATCTGCTGGCTAACTTACATACTAAAATACCTTTAAAAGTCATTTCTATGTTATACACAGTGACAATTTATTTTCATCCTAACTGCATGGAGTCAGAATGATACACAGGTTCTTTTGCGACCACCATAGATTAGAGTGTCGGCTACAGAGCAGAGACAGTGAGAAAAGTCTGTGCTTCCACAGTGCTGTGCTGACTGAGCCAGGCAGGTCCAAGTGGAGACTGAAGAGCATGTAAGCCCACTGACATCCAAGGTTGAACCTGATCTGAGCTCAGCTGTCCACATGTGGCACAGCTGCTTTTCCTGCACATAACAGAGAAAAACAATTAAGAGGGCAGGCTCCAGAGTCAAATAGTCTTGTGAGTGAGAAGCACAGCTGTACCATTTACTTCCTGGCCAGGGTTCAGTGGGGCAAGTCAATTTATCTCAGGTGTCAGATTCTCTACCTGAAAATGGGTACAATACATATAAAGTTGAAGTGATCATTAAATGAAGTAAGCACTTGGTGGTAGGAGTGTAACAAGAGATTAATATGCGAAGGCACCTTGTATGGTTAAACACATGTATCTAATTATACAATATGTGTCAGCTCTTATCATCCTAGAACTTTACATAAGGTAACCCAGATTCAAATTCTAGCTTTACCATTTATTAGTAACTTACTTAATCTTTCTGAGCCTCATTTTCTTGATCTATAAGAATTAGAAACAACATCAGACAAAACTCAGGTCCTGGGAATAATAAACAAAAATCACATAATCATCTCACATAGAAAAGCATCTGACAAACTCTTGCATGATAAAAACACTCAACAAACTAGGAATAAAAGGAAACTTCCTCAAACTGATTAAAAACAAACAAACACAAAAACACTTTAACAATATCCAATGGTGAAAAATACTTTCTCCCTAAGATCAGGAACCAGACAAGATGTCTGCTTTTGCCACTTCTACTCAACAATCTACCACAGGTTCTAGACTGGGTGATTAGACCAAAAACAACAACAAATAAAGGGCCCTCGGATTGGAAAGGAAGAAGTAAAATTATCTCTAAGTGCAAATGACATGATCTTACATATAGAAAATCCTAAGGAATACACTAAAAAACTACTAGAATTAATATTAGCAAGGTAACAGGATAAGAGACCCACACTTAAGAATCAATTGTATTTCTGCACACTGATAACAAATAATCTGAAAATGAAATTAACAAAACAATTCCAGACCCTAGCCAGATCACTCAGTTGGTTAGAGTGTCATCCTGATATGCCAAGGTTTCGGGTTCAGTCCCTAACCAGGGCACATACAAGAATCAATCAATGAATGCATAAATAAGTGTAACGACAAATTGATGCTTCTCTCTCAAATTAATTTTTTTTAAAAAGAAAACATTCACAATAATATCAAAAGGAATAAAATATTCAGGAATAAACCTAACCAAGAAGGTGAAAGACTTGTATACAGGTATACCCCATTTTATTATGGTTGGCTTTAAAATGCTTCACAGATGTTGTGTTTTTACAAATTAAAATGAAGACCCTCCACCAGCAAAAAAACCCTACAGCTCGCTGTTTTACAACACTTGCTTTATTGTAGTATTCTAGAACTGAACCTACAATATCTCTGAGGTATGCCTGTACTCAAAATTATAAAACATTGATGAAAGAGATTAAAGAAGACACAATTAAATGTAAAGACAGCTGTGTTCATGGACCAGAAGACATTACTTTAAAATGGCAATACTCAGTGTAATCCCTATCAGAACCCTAGCTGACTTGTCCCAAGAGTTGCCAAAACAACATTGAATGAGAAGAACAAATTAGGAAGATTCATACTTCCTGGTTATAGGACTCACTACAAAACAATGGAAATCAAGACAGTGAGGTATTAGAACAAGAACAGACATATAGCCTGTCCTGTGTGGTATGTGAAGTATATCTCAAAAAAGATGTGGGTTTTTTTTTAAAGCTGCAAAGTTCTTAACACAGACTCTGATGTTAGCAATTATTATTTAAGAGCCCACTAATAGATTTTTCTACCCAAGGGGGGAAAAAAACAAATAAATTCTCCTGATTATGGCCAAAAGTGTAATTTTCACATATGAAAACCAGCATCAGTTTTCAAGGACCCTTTACAAAATATTTTTGTTCCCTCACCTCAGCATGGAATTCACTACACTAAATTTCTCCTCTAACAAAGGAAAATAGGGATCTCACACAGAAAAACTCCCTTCTTCACAAGACAGCTGCCTGCATTATCAAGTTTTATTAGTGTTTCATCATATTATTGTTTAGCTACAAATTTCAAATTACAATGTCATACCATCAAATTTAATTCTTTCATTAAATATCTTGTCCCAAATCACACAACTAAAGTATCCTTCAAAACCAAAGTATTTTATAAATTAATTCTCAATTATATTTTAAAAAGTAAATTTTAAAAATCCTGAAATAAAAAGCCCAAGGAAATACTACTACTTGACACAATTTTAAATACCTTACCAGAGTTCAACCTTGGAGAAGTTGCCTACTTATAATGTCTTTCAAGTACAAATTCCTAAAACTTTGTAGGACTTTGCATTTGGAGGATCATCACAGTATTAAAGGAGACGATGTAGACATAAGTCATCTATTAAGCAAATCAAATATTTACCAAATGTCAAAATATATTGATTTTAGATAGGAGAAAATGCAATGTAGTTTTGAATTTCCACAAACCTTATGTAAGACCTTATAACATGCAATTTATCATCCTACCCATATTTCCAGTAAAATTGGGATTATTCTAAAATCAATTTCATTATGATAAAAACTGGTATTTGAACAATGTGAGGATAGGTTGAGAGAGCACAGGCTTAATATGGAATTCACTCACTGGAATTTAGTTGAAAACTCTATTTTAGAAATATGAATAGTAATTTCCCCAGCCCAATTTTCCAGGTGATACTGAAGGACAGAGAATTAAGGGTTGGGTCTTGATTGTCCAACAACCATCATAATAAATTTCTTTTTTAAAATGTATCTTTTTCATAATCCCCATGTTGTACATTATTTCGTCAGGATTTCTTAATTTGTTGCACATTATTTCGTCAGGATTTGTAACAATCAAAGTCTGTCACTTTGACCACCATCATCCAGTTGACCACCACCACCCCAATCCCTGCCTCTGACTCCCACCAATCTGTTCTTTTCTACAAGTTCAAGATTTTTTGTAAGTTTTAGATTCAACATATAAGTGATATCATACAGTATTTGTCTTTCTCTGTCTGATATATTTCACTTAGCATAAGGCCCTAAAGATCCATCCATGTGGTCACAAATGGTAGGATTTCCTTTTTTATAATGAACTAGAGGCCCAGTGCATAGATTCATGCACCAGTGGGGTACCTCAGCCTATCCTGCACCCTCTTGCAATCTGGGAGCCCACAGGGGATAATAGTTAGTGCCTGAAGCAGCAGAGGGCCAGGGAGGAGCTAGAGCCAGAGGGCTCGATCCTGCTCATTCAGACCCTGCTATGCCTGCCACACTGCCACTGAGGTGGGCAAGGCTCCTGCCAGTGCACTGACCACCAGGGGGCAGCTCCTGCAGAGCATCTATCCCCTGGTGGTCTGTGTGCATCCTAACTATTAGTCAGCCGGTGGCTTAGACTTTTATATATATGAGATAATATTCCATTGTTTTATTTTATATACCTCATATTCTTTATCCATTTGTCAATGGGCACTTAGGTTGTTTTCATATCTTGGCTATTATAAATAATGCTGCAATGAATATGTGGATGCAGATATCTTTCAAGCCAATGATTTTGTTACTTTTGTACAAATACCCAAAAGTAAAACTGCTGGTACTCATTATGGAAGCACATGTATTAAAACTGGAACAATATAGAGAAGATTAACATGGCCCCTGCACAAGGATGACACTCAAATTTGAAAAGCGTTCTGTAGTTTAAAAAATAAAATAGAATTGCTGGATCATATGGCAGTTCTATTTTTACTTTTTTTGAGAAAGTTTCATACTATTTTCCATATTAGCTGTACTAATTTACATTCTGACATTCATGATACTAACAGCTCATCTATGAAACAAAAAAACGGGTAAACATCTTAACCAAGAACAAGCTGTAAAAATAAGGTCGACCTTCAGAGTTAGGCTCCTTCTTTGGGACTGGGCTCAACTTAGGCTTGGCTATGTTGGATTAAACTAGGCTGTTAGGGCGATCCTGGGCTATTCGGGATTAGGCTCAGCTATTAGGGCTAGGGTCGGTTATTTCAGAAGAATAAATAATAATGTCTATCTCTACGGTTTAAGGACTTACTTTATAAGTATCAGAGGGAAGTTCACTAAAAAATCATTCTCAGAATAAAATACACTCAATTGATGATCCTCAACCTCTAGGAGAATGTAAAGGAATGTTTCTTATAGCACTATCAAGTCAAGTTATACACAGAAAAAATTTTTTAAAATATATTTTTATTGATTTTGTACAGAGAGGAAGGGAGAGAGATAGAGAGTTAGAAACATCGATGAGAGAGAGTCATCGATCAGCTGCCTCTTGCACACCCCCTACTGGGAATATGCCTGCAACCAAGGTACATGCCCTTGACCGGAATCGAACCCGGGACCTTTCAGTCCCCAAGCCGACTCTTTATCCATTGAGCCAAACCGGTTTTGGCTATACTCAGAAAATTTAATTCATAAGCCATAAATAAGAAATGTGTTGGGTAGGAGGAAAAAATGTATACAAGTCAGGGTGTTTATATTGTAATGGCACTAAATAAAATATACTGGAAAAACTGAATAAATGTTACTATTTTTTCTCCATTCTGACTTCCATCAATCTAATTTTAAAAAATGACCACAATTTTGACATTTCCTTGTTTATTGAGAAGTTATCTGTTTAAAGATCCCAGCAGATGTACTTCTATGGTTCATATGAAAGGAAATACATCCTGCTAGGAACACATACAGGAAAACCCCTACTAGGAGCAAAATCCTGCTCAAAACATTTGCAGAGACCATTCCAGAGCATCATCAGGCTGAGAACTTTCCCTAGCCAGGACCGCAGGAGGACTCCAGAATATCCCAGTGGGGAAAGAACATGTTCCCTCTAAGTTGCTGCTTTTATGGCAGGTACTTTTTAATGTGGAAGAGACCTATTACTTAATAGAAAATGGCAAGTAAAATAACAAATGAGGCAACAAATATGGTAAGCTCAGCTATTTAAATGGCAATCCCAACACGAAAAATTCCTTTTAACAAGTTGGAAATGTAATATGTAAGCCTACGTAGAATACACATTCACAAAGGAGCAGACACCCAAAGCAAATATGGGAGGGACTATAATTAAATATAAAAATTTAACATTCATCATTTCTGGATATGAGTTGGCTGAGCTTTTTAAAATTCTTTAAAACAAAACCTACCAGTAACATTTGAAGAATTCACCTTAGCAAATCATTTTCGTTGCATCCATTTCCTTATTAACAGATTCATATGAGACATACCAAGCGGGGGGGGGGGGGGGGGGGGGTGCCTAATTTACCTACTTTAATAGAAGTTGTTTTACAATGATGAAAAACAACCACATGATATAAAACACAAAACACAGCAGAAAAATCAGACACACGACAGACCTCATACGTAACAGCTATGGCTGAAAAGGATTTGCACTCCATTAATAACATTGAAATATAGAGGGGGGAAAGTTTTTTCTAGAAAAACTGCTAAACACTTAAGACAACTAACTGCAAATATTGAACTGCCTTGATATTGGTTCAATTGATCATGAAAACAAAGATGGTAAGAATAAACGGAGGTTAAAAAAAAAGAAGGGGGAAAATTCATACTCATTATAATCTTCCAAACAGTATCATCCCCCTATTCATTCAGGTAATAGGTAAGAAGCCAAATGATGCATACCAATTATAAATGTACTTTGTTTCAGTTTAATAACCCAATATCAATTTTTAAAAAATGTTTCTAGGGGGAAAAAATGAGAAAAACCAAGATCTATAGTCTCAGTCCTCACAGAAGCCTGGGGTAGAAAAGGTTCTAAAACTCAATTCCAGGCCCTTCATTTCCAGCCCAGAGACACTGTGACTTGCCCAAAGTTAAAGGACTTCTGAGAGAGACACATGACCTCAAACCGCAAAGTGCAGGCCAGTTCAACTTTCCACCCTCTGAACTTTCATAGTTTTTCAAAGATAAATTCCTCTTCATACATACAATTTGGCTTCCCCACATCAGCCAAGAATGCCACTCAGAGCTCTTTCATGGGGGTGCTGCCTCAACAACTCCTAGTTACCCCAGGCCTGTTTGTGCAATTTTTAAATATGAAATTGCATTTTGCTCATGCAAAAAACACAGAAAAATCAGAACAGAGAAGCTGGCGGTAAGCATTCAAATATGCTGAGAACAACAGGTATGCCAAATGTTTACTTGTGATTGAAAACTGTAGTCTTAAGCCAGAGGCCTATGTGCTCAACTGTCTAAAACAACTGCATGAAAAGACATGCATAAAACTCTAGAAACACACACACACACACACACACACACACACACACACACACACACACATTTCTATTATAAAAGGCAAGGTTTAAAGACATTTATACTTTTTAAAGTTTTCTAAGAAGAAAACCCCAACTTTTACATTTTATAATTTTATACTGATTTTAGGAACCTCGAGAAAAGTTGGAGAACACCTACCATCAACATAAACACTGACTAACAATTTAGAGTAGAATGTGCAGCTATGAAAATGACTGCTAAAAAATGAAGTCTGACAAGAAATGAAATGAGCTACATACATAAATCAAATCACGACATACACTTTAAATACCTCAATAAAGCTGAGTTTAAAAAAAAAGAAATAAGAATATGTACAGCAAAATAGCAAAATAAAGATCCTAAAAACAAAAAAATATATACAGAAATCTTTCTCTTTTATACTTGTATTAAACAGAGACCCTTGATCACTAAAAGATGCACTAATTGGGGCCTGTAACTCAAGTGAAATATAATAAATAAGAATGACATTACAGAAATTTTGCAGTTACTAAAACATGACATTATAAGGCTTTAGGAGTCATCTCTTGCTCTTCAATGACAGAAATAATATTTTTATTACACTATCAAGTAAGAATAAATTTTCCCCACGATAATGTACAAGGATGATGTGTTTACAATCCTTCCTCTCTTCCAATTTTCTGCTACAAAACCACCTCCACCCATCCCTGGAGCATTGAAAGGAACTGAGGAACCTCCCTCACAGACAGGCAGACACCACCTGCCAGAGAATGCTGTGGAACATATACACTCGTCTGAGGCTGCAGTCATCTCCCTAAAGTGCACCTCGGGAGACTAGCAGACTCAGAAGCTGAACTCCGCCTCTCTCTTCAAAGAGCCAAATTAATCCCAAGAGTTCTCATACCAACTGCAGACTTTTACAGACATGACTGACACAGCAATCTTACTTTAAAAATTAATGATGAATGTGTTTCAAAATGCTCCCTATAACTGATGACCTACTTTTCTTATCAACAATGGGTAAAAAGCACACTGTATATGACTGCTCAAACTTGCTAAGTCTGTTTCCACTACTTAATCAGATGGAGTTTCTCTCAGAATAAAATTTTAATAATTCTCTGGCAATAGTCTTATACCAGGGAATGAAATTATTGGACTCCCATATCATTTTGTAGTTGTTGTTTTAAGACATTTTTATGAAGACATTCACAAGGCTAGTTATAAAAGCAAAACTAGCCGAGACCAGTTTGGCTCAATGGATAGAGCATCGGCTTGGGGACTGAAGGGTCCCGGGTTCAATTCCAGTCAAGGATATGTACCTTGGTTGCGGGCATATCCCCAGTAGGGGGTGTGCAAGAGGCAGCTGATCGATGACTCTCTCTCATCGATGTTTCTATCTCTCTCCCTTCCTCTCTGTACAAAATCAATAAAATATATATTTATTTTTTAAAAAAGCAAAACTAGCAAAGTAAAAAAAACAAAGTAATCCCCTTCAACTGAAAAATTTCAGTCTTCTCTTTTTGCCTATACTGTGGGCAAACCGATTAAATAAACATATAATCTTGACAATGATTCAAGGGAATGGTACGGGACAGTAAGAAAAAAACTCTGGCTTGGATGTCAGACACAGTTTATCCTGACAGTCACCTACCCACTGAATCATTTTGATCCCAGCATTGTGGGATTCGTCTCTAAAATGGGAGAACTAAAATATAAATGACTTCTAAAGCCCACAAGTCTATAGGAAATGCTTCTTTCACTGGGATCCAGTCCACATTTCCATAATAAACACACTGATTCACTGAGAACCAAATTAGTAACTAGCACCCACATGGTTATACATATAACATGTACACTCATCAGTGAATGCTGAATAGGTCTTTAATCCTAATCATTCATCATTCATTTATTGATTGAGCTTTTTTCAATTATTTATTGAGCTTTGACCATGCACCTGGCATTATGTTATATATTGAAGATGCAATGGTGAGCAAGCAGACTGGACCTTGCTCTCATAGAGCTTACAGTCAACATAATCTGACTCTTGCTCTCAATGACCTACAGTCTACAGTCAACATATCAAATATTCACCCAGACATTAATGTGTGGCTGGGACAAATGCTGGGATGAGGAATCAATAACCAGGAAAAAGAACCATACTTTCATTAGCACGAAAGAGGCTTCCCTTTAGAAGTAGGTGTCTGAAAGAGTAAAACAGGGAAAATAATTTACATAACTTATTATACCGTTTCAGATTACTAACTGAAGCCGTGGCTTTAAAATTAAGGAAGTTTGCCAAGCAAGATGCCCAGAGCTTGAAGGTAGAAATATTGAGCATGCCATTTGAAAATGCAACAAGCACATTTAAAGTAAAAAAAATCTCCCTATGTTTCCAGAACTTTCAGACATCCGATAGAAACAGGAAAGTACACCTCTTAAAATGTTACTGTAACTTAGGACATATCATTTTGGCTGTCTGATCCTTTCTGATAAAATCACAAACTATTTCCTTATCAGCAAACCTCTCTTTTAAAGGGGGAAGAAAACACATAATATCAGTATCTACAACAGAGTACAAGAAACTGTAAGAATGTAACTCACTGGGGGAAATGTAGGTATTACCAAATAAATACTTTTTGTAATCTCTAAAAAATTACCAGAAAGCCCTGGCTAGTATGGCTCAGTTGGTAGAGTGTTGTCCTGTGCACTGAAAGGTTGCTGGTTCTATTCCCAGTCAGGACACATGCCTGAGTAGCAGGCTCCATCCTGGTAAGGGGAATGCAGGAGGAAGCGTTGATGTGTCACTCTTAGATCAATGTTTCTCTCTTCTCTCCCCCCTCCCCCCATGTCTCTCTCTTTCTCTCTCTCCCCCTTCCTTTTTCTCTAATCAAAAAAAATTACCAGAAATAAAGTACACATACAAACACACACACACAATTACAAAACAATTCCTTTCTTGTGATCATTTATCACATTAATCACTAACATGATTTAAACCAAAGCCTGTCATTTTTGAAATTTTAATATTGCACAAATGAATTCCTAAACAATGAGACCATTCAGCAACTGAAATGGTGTACAAACAACCATATTCTAACTTACTCAGTTCTTACCAATTTCCCAGATCTAAGTAATTCCAAACACTCTGAACACTCGGAGCTCCAGGAGCCACTGAAATGCCCCGAGACCTGACCTCTCATCCTCTGGGGCTGGCCCTGAAGCCCCTCAGGACAAACCACCAGCGGGACAAGAACACTCTCCAGTCAGTCAAGGCATTAAAAGATGAGAAACTACTCTGGCCGGTGCTCCCATTGGTAGAGCTTTGGCCTGCCCACTGAAGGGTCTCAGGTTAATCTCCTGTCTTCATCAGGGCTAGTGCAAGAGGCAACAATCAATGTGTCCCTCTCATCCACTGGATATTTGTTACCAGCATCGATATTTGTCTCCCGCCCGCCCTTCATTCTCTCTAAAAAGCAATGGATAAAATATCCTGGGAGAGAGGATTGAAAAAAAAAAAAAAAAAAAAAGTGAGAAACTAGGGAAGGGGAGAAAGAGGGTAAAGGGAAACACTGCTGTTTGATGGCTACCTTAATTTTAAATCTTCATCTTGATACAAATTATGGCTCTTCCCCTATCTACTTTGACAAAACCTTCAAGATGAAAGCATGCTTCCACTAGCATGTGACTTCTCTGATTCTTTCTAAAGTTAAAGTCTCTAACTGGACTATAAAACAAAGTCCTACGAACCCCATGCTATCAATATTTTCAATTTATTCAAGAAGTAAGTAAGTTTGCAAATAAAGCTTCAAAATGTAATATCACTGTTTTTCATCAGAATTTATTATTTAAATAACTAGAACTCCAAAATTTGCTGTGGTGAAAAAAATGTCCCACATTCCCTGCACTCATTAAGAACCTTCCCTTCTTGTCACCCCAACCCCAAACTAGACATCTGGACCCTGATGAGACTAACCTGGCCCCAGAAACCCCAAAGTCAACTCCCTGCTACTGTTATTTAAAGGAGATCAAACTAACCAGGGGAGTAGAAGCTTCAAATTGAGAGAGAAGGATGAAGAACTCGGAAGGCTGCTATATTTGAGGCTGCTGGATGCCACCCAGCCTGAGACAGGCACCTGATGTGTGGAGCATGGTTCCCATTGCTGTTTCACAGGACTCCTAGTTCCCAGGATCCAGAATCCCATTATCACCATTAACAGCTTCAAATGCTGTGCTGTGAATTAAACAGATTTCCTCAGTCTAGGCTGAGAACTTACTCAGCTCTTGTAATACTGAATCTATACCAAAAGATGCCATCTGAGTTTCAAGTAACTGAGTTAGTCTTTGGAACATGAGCCAGTCCTTGGTTGAGGGCTGAAGGTCCAAGACTGCCTCCAAAACAGAAAGTGCATCAGGGCTCTCCAACCATTCACCTTCAGAAAAGCACGTAGTCCACAACTATCCTTTGCAGGTAAGATGCATCATCTGTTCCACTTGGCAATGTAAGTGAGCCCAGTGCATGCAAGATATCTCTATATTACATAAGATCAAACTGGAAGTCTTACGGTAAAAAAACAACACAAAAGCCACAAAACTTCTGATTTTTCTTCTCCTACGGTAGCACTGTAAAGCAATAGTGGCCCACATAAGAGAAAGAGCCTAAGGAAGGATCACTGTATTCTAAAACAGACAACACACATCTTATTAAAATATCACCCCTGTGGCTAGCACTCGTTGGCTCCAGACTCTCTCTTGCTTGCCAAAAGAAAACTAGGATGACAATGGTAAGCTAAAGACACTACTAACCACAAAATTAATTCACCATCTAGCTTGTAAAGTGACTAGTCTCCTAATAAATCCTTCTTCTTAATGGAGATGATAGCTCAAGTTTATATGTTTCTCAGGCAGCATTTGAGTTTTTATTTTAATAAATCAGCCTTAATTCTTTAAGTTCCTAAGAATGAAAGGAATTAGAATCTTTAACTAGAAAAGAATGCTTGACCATTATGAAAAGGAATTTAAGTATCTTTCATGTGAAGTAAGTAAATAATGGTGATTAAACATTTGTCTTAAGGAGGGGGTGCTTGTGAATTTTGTCAAGAACCTCTTCAATGTCAGTAGAAAATACACCCCCAAAGGTTTCTCTCCCAATACTTCCTTTCCCAAGTGTGTTAGGGCCTTTCACGAAGCTGAAAACCCACGGCTTTGTTCAGCCAGGATAAAGACCTCAGCAGTTGTCAGAACACGTGGGCACACATCTGATTCCACAATGGGTCAAAAAGGCTCTTGCCCTAAGCAGCCACGTGCCTAGATTTCCAGTCTATCTTGGTCTCACTGAGACAGAATGACCACACTGTGAAGCAATGGTCAACTTCTGCTCATCCTAAGGGGTTTTCATTATGCCTGCTACAAAGCTGTGTAGTATAGTACTGGACATGTGTTGTTCCTGTCAAACATAGTGTTTGCATATACAAATGGCCTAATGGTGCCAATTATTCTGGCAAGACACAATGCAGTGCTTCTTTGCGATATTAATTGGTCTTTGAAACATTTGAGATAAGTCCTTACAACCATTGCTTGTAGTCAGATTATAAGACTGAAGAAATAAGAAATAAAATAATGTCAAGGAACTTTACACTAAAACTAGGAAATCGAGTCTACCAAAGATTTATCCAACAGATTCCAAACGCATTCTTTACATGCATTTCCAAAAAATGCATCTAAAAAACCTTCTGAAAATTTGGACCAAGCTTAGTAATTTAACACATGTACAATCTGGAAATGTGAGGGGAGGAGACAAACTTTGGTACCACCTACCAGTTGTGATGATGAACTGAAAAGATAAAACTGTGAGTAGGCTCACTTTGCAAGTCTGGAAAAGACCACGGTGAAAGGTTAAGAGGGAACCGTTGCATTGGTTCAAGGACTAAAAAGGGAAAACCAGTATCAATTTCACACTGTAAAAAAAAGTTTTCTTTTAATCCACACTATACTGTAAACTCACACAGCCAACTATAAAAACAAAGTCACACTACGGTACTTATGGGAAAAGGTGAAGGGTGGCTTGGGGAGGAGGAAGGGACAGTTAAGTTCCTGATCTTGAGCAAGTCTCTCAAACTCCTGTGCCCAGACCCCTCATCGGTAAGAGCAGAGAGGTACATCCCACTCTAGCTGTGATTCAGAGTCACCAGGGAGCGAGCCCGGGCGGCTGCATTTATAAAGGTCTATAGATGGTCCTCACAGACCTTCAAGAAAGAGAACCTCTAGACCGGAGAAATAATCTCCCAAGTCCCCTTCAAATGCTATATTTTTTAAAGGTATTTGAGATAACTGGTACTAAAATAAGACCCATAATTCATATTTTTAAAAATTTTAGATAACTGCAAGGATAAAGCGAAAAAAATAAATATGTTGTTGTGGAATTACCGCCTTCAGTCTCACAGAATAAAAGCCTCTTACTCCTATTTATATTCCAGTTTCTCTCTTTCTCTGACCTGAGCATCAATTTGATTTATTTTCTCTTTACTGTAGCAAACAGGAGAACCTGCTTTTGTTATTAACGTAAGATTCAAATGACAGGCTTAATTTAACATCCCATGAAACTACAGTGGCTCTTTTCCCCACACAGAATGTTACACTTTATCACAATGCTGCCATTCACATTATAACCAGATGAATATCTCACACACTGTAGTGCAACCTCCTTTCAAATTCTAAGATGCATCTTTTGCCAGGAACTAATAAACCTTTCCCTTAAAACCTTTTTCCTTATAACACAGACATATTGAACGGAAGCATAAGGCCTGAATAAGAGAAGCTTGTCTGTACAGACATTTCCAATTCAGATAGATAGCAAAACACTACCTCATTTTTACCCCCTTCCTATTCTAAAATTAGACACTTTTTTTTCTCTTTAATGTTTCAACTTCGATTCAAAAATCTAAAATGCTGAGCTGCAAGTGGGAAGCCATGCGCAAATATCTCATCAGAAATAAGATGCATTAAACCTACTCTATTAGATTCTCCACAGTTCATTCATCATATCGGACATTTAAGAGTGAAGAGCGAGGGAACACAGATTTATTAGTCAGTGCTGCTCATTCTTAGGTACTTTACATACTTTTTCTCATTTAACATTTACAGTTCCCAGCAAGGAAGCCATTAACAGCTCCATACTACAGAAGAGGAAACAGACTCAGAGAGGTGAGGTAATTGGCAAAGTCACAGTTAACTAAGAAATGGAGCCAAGCGCTGGCCTGTGTGGCTCCGCTGGTTGGGTATCTTCCCTTGCACTGAAAGTCTGCCAATTTGATTCCAGGTCAGGGCAAACGCCCAGGTTGTGAGCTTGATCCCAGGTATGGGACCTGCAAGAGGCAGCCAATGATGCTCCCCTTTCACAGCAATGTTTCTTTCTTTCTCTCTCTCTCTCTCTCTCTCTCTCTCTCTCTCTCTCTCTCTCTCTCTCTCTCTCTCCCCCCAATCCCCCCCCCTCTCTAAAAATCAATTTAAAATACTTTAAAAAAATAGAAGTGGAGCCAAGAGTGAAACCCAGCTCAGTCTGGTTCTGAAGGTCTGCACCCTGCATTGCCTCGGTTTCTTTAAGTACAAAACTCTCTTAGAGCAAAAAACTATATAGAGTCTTTTTCCCCTCTTCTTTACCACCTTGCCACAATCCAACAATTCAATGAACCTGAAGCAGAAAATGTATCCCAAATGGCCAACTAGCTTCTCCTCATTCTCAGAAAGAAATTGAGAATTTTTAATTAATGTAATAAAAGTGAACATAACAGAAAATATAACTAAAGACTACTACTGAGTCAGATGCTCTGAGAGAAGCAAGAGAGCATGAACAAAAGAACGAGAAGGAAGAAGGTACCTATGCGTCCTTACAACCCAGGTCACACCCTTTATCAGACTGCAGGGCAGGTCCAGCTCGGACACGATACCATCAGGGCAGGCCTGTGGTGTGGCTGACTGTCCCAAACTGAATGTGTCCCCTGGCCATCTGCCCTCCTGAGAGCAGGCTGTGGGCCAGTCATTTCTGCCCGTTAGAGGGAAAGAACCTGGATGACAATGTTTTGCCCTCAGGAAAATGTTTCAAACACTCAGTTTTACAATCTAAGCAAGTTTTTTTTTGTAAGAGGTGGACTTGGATGCCAGAAAGGCAGAGGGGAATTACCTCTGCCTTCCACGTTATTCTAACTCAGGCAGCAAAGCCACAAGTAAGAATCCGAGAAACCCACTGACCTCAGGATCTTTCCAGTTAATTTTATTCAATAGTCATTCGCTCACTGAGTGGAGATAAAAACCTAAGGGGAGTAGTGAGTGATCAGGCAGGCTGAAATCAGAGAAACCTCGACCCATGGCCACATTAAGAAGTTTGAACTTTAACCACAGACAATGGGGCGGGAGGCGACCAGAGGAGTCAAGCAGCAGAATGACTGTTCTCTGGCACGCCCTTTTTGATCTAGGACTAATTCAAATCTTTTCCTAACCCTTTCACTTTGGCTTTTAATTTATATAAACAAAATATTGATAAGAAAATGATTTATAGTCCAAATAATTTCTATCTGCATTAGTATCAATTTTGACTCCATTATGCATAAATTAGACTTCAACTTCACCAAAATTAAAAACCTTTGTGCTTCAAAGAAAGTGATAAGAAATATTATGTCACCCTGGCCTGTGTGGCTCAGGTTGGGTGTCATCCTGTGCACCAAGAGGTTGCCGGTTTGATTCCCAGTCAGGGCACATGCCCAGGTTGCGGGTCCAATCCATGCAGGAGGCAACTAATATCCATCTCATAATGTTTCTCTCTTCCTCTTCCTTCCTCTCTCTCTAAAAATCAATTTTTTAAAAAAAAGAAAAAAAATGTTGTGTCAGTTATCTATATATATATATAAAAGGCTAAGGTCTGATGTGCACTACCCACCAGGGACAGAGGCTCAACACAGGAGCTGCCAAGCTGCGGTGACTTGGCAGTGTGGTTCTCGGGTGACCCACTCAGGAACCAGAGGGGAGGGAGCTGATTCCAGGGTGCAGGATGTGTCACCCAAGTACCAAGCTCTCGAAATCCGGGACCACCTCGGGAATGTCGGAGAGCTGGTTTCGGCTGATCCCCACAGGTCAAGCCGAAGGTCAGGCCGGGGGACCCCACCTGGCGGAGGGACCCACTCACTCTGCAGATGCCCTTCGAACCACAGCGCCACCCCAGGTGCGGCTGGGAAGGGACTGCAGGAGGTTGGCTCCAGAGCGTGTCCCGCCTGTCCTGCCCTGCTGGCCACCTTCTAATTAATTTCCTTTCAATGTGCATGAGTCTGTGCACTGGTACACTAGTATCTCTTTCTTTTCTTTAAAAAGAAAGTGAAAAGACAATTCACAGAATGGAGAAAAGCTTTGTAAATTTTATATCTAATAAGGCATTTCTTTCTAGAATATAAATTATAACAATAAAAAGAGAACCCAGTTTTAAAATGGGCAAAGTATATGAATAGATCTATCGCCAAAAATATATACAACTGTCCACTAATCACATAAGATGCTGGACACATCATTAGCCATCAGGGAAATGCAAATCAACATCACAATGAGATACCACCTCACACACCGAGGATGGCCAAAGTCAAAAATTCAGAGAATAACAAGTGTTGACAAGGATGTAGGAAAACTGAAATTTTTATACAAGGCTGGTGGATTGTAAATGGTGTAGCTGCTTTGGAAAACAGTCTGGCAGTTAGTTCCTCTGACAGTTAAAGTTACCAACATGACCCAGCAATTTTCAAGAGAAATGAAAACATATGTCCATACAGAAATTGTACATGAATGTTCATAGCAACATTACTCATAATAGCCAAAAAAGGGATAATGCCCAATGTCTATTAGTTGATGAGTAAACAAAATATGGTATATCGATACAATGTAATATTATTCAATCATAAAAAATGAAGTACTACTATATGCTACAACATAGATAAACCCTGAAAACATTATACTTAATAAAAGACAAACCAAAGACTCTGTATTGTATGATTTCACTTACATGAAATGTCCAAAATAAGCAAATTCAGAGACAAAAAGTAAATTAGTGGTTGCCTGAAGCAAGGGAGAGAGGAGAATGGGGTCAGGGGGACTGCTGATGGCACAGGGTTTCTTTTTGGGCTGATGAAAATATTCTACAACTGAGGGATGACTGTACAACTCAGCAAGTGTACTCATCACTACCGAATTGCACACTTTTAATGGGTCAATTGTACAGTAGTGAGTTACATCTCAATAAAGCAGTTGCAAAACAAACAAGATTCCATTATGCACTATTAAAACACAAAATAGAGTCTCAAAAAGGAGTACATAATCTTGTTCACTCACTTTAAAGGATCTGAACTAGGGCAATGAAAACCCAGAGAGATTCTATTACTTAACATTCTAGGTACTAGGTCATACTGAAATATTCATGACAATTTCCATGTTTTAATACAGAAAAAGCATCTTAAGTTTTAAGAGACATACAAGTGTCAGAAAAGAGTTCATAACCCAGGATAACACAGGGAACTCATCAAATGGAAACCACACATGGATCTGAACCCTAACTATGAAGGTGGCACCCAAATTTATTACTGTTTCACCTCTGAAATACAAGTCAAAGATAAAATAGCCCAGCTAATAGTATCTGTTTCTACAGCACCAGTTTGTGGCAAATCAAAATAGTAAAAAGCAATTTGCAGGAGAATTTATTCTCCCATTCCCAGTTATATAGCTAAGAACTGATCATTTATCCCTCTGAACATTCTGTTTTATGGGCATGCAAACGATGCTCCTCCTCCTAGTTGAAGTGGATCCCGAAGTGACAGATACATTAACTAAAAAACTTGTTAAAAAAAAATCCAACAGTGTTTACAAAGGGCTATTTCTAGCCCTGGCTGGTGTGGCTCAGTTGGTTGGAGCCTTGTTTCATACAAGGAAAGGTCATGGGTTCGATTCCCAGGCAGAGCATATGCTCAGGTTGCAGGTTTGATTCTCTGGTCCAGTTTTGTGCAGGAGGTAGCCGATCATTAATGGATTGATGTCTCTCTCTCTCCCTCTCCCTTCCTCTCTTTCAAAAATCAACAAAAACATATCCTCAGATGAGGATTATTTATAAATAAGTAAATAAATAAAAAGTGCTATTTCTCAACCCTAAATCTAATCCTAAATAAATTAGTAGACACAAATGCTAATTAGCACAATCTGCAGGCAAAGTAACAAATGATCGTGAAGATTTCAGAGCTGTGTGCAGTGATACCTCATTAGTGTGTGCCTATTAAAATTCATCTTGCTTTAATGTATCTTCCAGAATGATCCAAAACAAATAGACAAGATGCATTCCAGATGTCAAGGTGTACACCCGACCTTTATACCAATCTTTGTTCAATCTTCAGTACACACTGCCTTCCACAAAACACTGCCTGCCCTTCAAGACCTACATAAAATTTCCAGTTTTATTCAGCTCCCCCACCCCATTTATTCATGCAACCTCTCAGACCCAAAGGCTACTATAGCCAAACACTGCAACTCTGAAATGCACCTCTAAGACAAAACATTTCGATTCCTTAAATTACTTTCCTAAAATATATAGAATCAGGTCCAAAATATATTTTTCCCATTTCTCCCGTTTGACAGAGAATGCAGTAAGTGAAGTAATATAAATACATATATGTATTTGCCTTTACAACGGAACAGACAGTACAAAGCCACTGCTTATACTTAATTATGTTTCTGACTCTACCAGCAGGCCCTGGTTATCAGGACCGAGTTCTGCCAGATGAGGACAATGAAATGCATGAATACACAGAGTGACCCAGAGCCCTATAAGTACAGTTTCGGGGTGTAATCCCAGAGGCAGGAAGGCCCCGGAAAGAGAGTCTAATATTGTATGATAACCATTTCCACAGCACCACGTCCACAGCCAGTTTAAAAACACGCACGACATTCAATTCTTTTTTAAAAAATGCCTGACAGGTGGAAGAAAGGCCTTTTTCATCTCGCTCTCCGGGGTGGGGAGACGAGCAACTTGCCCTTTGCTCCTCGCACCGCATCCCCACGTTTGCAGCCGTGTAGACAAGGGCTCTCGGGCGCCGGGAACAAGGGCAGCCTACGTGAAGGCCAAATATAGGATGCGATGCTACACGCCGTGCGGTAAAGCCTGCGTTTCCTTTTCCAGCCATCAGAACCCTTTGAAACACTTCCAAAAAAGGCCGCGGCCTGGCCCGGAGGAAGCAGCCCCTTTCTTCCCCGCTCTCCCGCAGCAGCCGGCACTTCCCGCACTCAGACCAGACCGCCTGGGAGACCGGAGACTGGGAGAGTGTGTGTGTGTGTGTGTGTGTGTGTGTGCGATTGTGTGTGCATGTGTGCATGCGTCTGTGTGTATGTGTGTGTGAATGTAAGTGTGTGTGTGAATGTGATTGTGTGTGTGTGAGTGTGTGTGTTTGTGTGTGTGTGAATGTGTGTGTGAATGTGATTGTGTGTGTGCGAGACTGTGTGAGTGTGTGTAAGTGTATGTGTGTGAGTGTGAATGTGAGTGTGTGTGAGTGTGTGTGTGAGTGTGAATGTGAGTGTGTGTGTGAATGTGTGTGAATGTGAGTGTGTGTGTATGTGTATGAGTGTGTGTGTGAGTGTGTGTGTGAATGTGTGTGAATGTGAGTGTGAGTGTGAATGTGAGTGTGTGTGTGAGTGTGTGTGTGTGTGAGTGAGTGTGTGGGTGAGTGTGAGTGTGTGAGTGTGTGAGTGTGCGTGTGTGTGAGTGAGTGTGAATGTGAATGTGTGTGTGTGAGTGTGTGAGTGTGTGTGTGAGTGTGTGTGAGTGTGTGAGTGTGTGAGTGTGTGAGTGTGTGTGTGTGTGAGTGTGTGAGTGTGAGTGTGAGTGAGTGTGAGTGTGTGTGTGAGTGTGAATGTGTGTGTATGTGTGTGAGTGAGTGTGAGTGTGAATGAGTGTGTGTGTGAGTGTGTGTGTGTGAGTGTGTGTGTGTGTGAGTGTGTGTGTGTGTGTGAGTGTGTGTGTGAGTGTGTGTGTGTGTGTGAGAGTGTGTGTGTGTGAGTGTGAGTGAGTGTGAATGTGAGTGTGTGAGTGTGTGAGTGTGTGAGTGTGTGTGTGTGTGAGTGTGTGAGTGTGAGTGTGAGTGAGTGTGAGTGTGTGTGTGTGAGTGTGAATGTGTGTGTATGTGTGTGAGTGTGAGTGTGAATGTGAGTGTGTGTGTGTGAGTGTGTGTGTGAGTGTGTGTGTGTGTGAGTGTGTGTGTGTGTGTGAGTGTGTGTGTGTGTGAGAGTGTGTGTGTGTGTGTGAGTGTGAGTGAGTGAGTGTGAGTGTGAATGTGAGTGTGAGTGTGAGTGGGGGGGGCGGCGGGAGAGCCGGTCCCTGCATCCCCCTCCCTCCTGACCTCAGCCCGTCAGCCCGGCGGCGCCCCACCTGCAGCCGCCGCGCCCCCTCCGCTGCCAGCGCCCCCTCCCCCGCCAGCGCCCCCTCCCCCGCCAGCGGCCCCGCCAGGAGGAGGCGCCCCTCGGAAATGACCCCGTTCGCACCGCCGCCCAGGCTCCGGGACCCTGCGGCATTCCTGCCGCCTCCTTCCCGCTCGCAGCCTCACCCCCGCCAGCCCAGCCCTGGGCTCCCACCTCCGGCTCTCCCCTCCCAAACCGCCCCCAGCGCCATCGCCCATTCACCCCGGCTCTGGCCGCGCCCGCCCGCCCGCCCCCGAACCCGGGACCCAGAAGCCAGGCAAGGCCCCCCGCCCCCCCCAGGCCCGGAGTCACCCCGCCCCGCCAGGCCGGGCCCAGCGCGCTCCCGCCACACGTGAACCCCGACCCTGCCTCTGCCCCCCGCACCCACACCTGCCCCCGCCCCAGCGCCGCTCCGCCTCGGCCTCCGCCTCCAGCGCGGGCGCCCCCCCCAGCCCCAAGCAGCCCCTCCTCACACCCAAGACCCCGCCCCACCCCGAAGGGTCCGCGGATCCCTAAAAACCTACCTCCGGTCAGCCCCCGGCTCCTCACCGGCCATGAGGAGCCCCAAAGCCGCCTTCCCTGGGACGGACCCGGGCTCGCTCTCCTCAGACCCAGCGGTTCCGTCCCCCCAACACCCTCCCTCCTTCCCTCCCAGGCCCGGGGGCTCGGGCAGCCGCCCCGACCCCGACCCCCTGCACCCTGGCCAGGGGAGCTCCGGGCCCAAGGACCCCGCAGCCCGCGCGCCACCCCAGCCCGCACGCCCCTGCCCCCGGCCCTGCCCCACGCCCGCCGGCTCCTGTCAGCCGGCCGGGCAAGTGCGGAGAGAACGCGACCGCCCGCCCGCCCGGCTCGCCCGCCCCGCTCGCTTCCAAGCGGCCCCGCCGGGCGCGCGGCTCACCAGGGCCGAGGTGCCTGAGGCGCCGCCGCCGCCGAAGTCCCCGCTGCAAAGCCCCGCGAAGCTTCCAACCGCTGTCGCCTCCCGCCTGGCACTGAGCGCCGCGCCGGGGAGGGGTCTGGGCGGCCGCCCCCGCCCCGCCGCCGCACGCAGGCCCCGCCCCCGCGGCGCGACGCGCCCAACCAGAGCCGCCCGGCTGCCGAGGGGCACGCCCGCTTCCGGCAGGGAATTGCGCTTCCCACCGCGCCATCCGCATCTCATACGCTCCCTAGCGCCCCCTCTGGTCAAGCGAGAAAGATGCAGGTGGGCCGCGGAGCGCCGCCCACTATGTTATCTCAGTGGCCCCCGAGAGCCACGCCCACAGGCGCCTCCGAGCCACGCCCACTGCTCCTCAAAACCCCGGAGCGGCCTTCCTAGGGCTCCGCCCACTGACCTCCTTGGCTCCTCGGGGCCACATCCCCGGCTCCCCAAACATTCCCCCTGAGCCCCTTAAAACCGGAACATCAGCCCCTCTGATCCCGCCCACTACCCAGCCAAGCCCTCAGCCGGCCTTCTGGCTCCCTGATCCCAGATCCCGCCCATGGCTTCAGAACTGACCTATCGGTACACAAAACCCCGACACACGTTCCAGAAGCCCCGCCCACAGAGTAACCACCCCATTCGCGCAGCATCACAAGCCCTGCCCACTGCCCAGCTAACCGCTTCAAACCCAAGCTCCGCCCCAAATTCTTGACTCCCCGCCTCTGGCTACTTGAAGCTCCCCCTTTGCTTCCAGACATACCCTCCCACCACCACCACCTCTGGGGACTCCATGCTGTGGCCTTCTCCCCACTTTTTTTTTTTTTTTTTTTAGAAATATGGGTTGCATTGTAATTTCATTATTCTTTTTATTATTATTATTATTAATTTCAGAGAGGAAGGGAGAGGGATAGAGAGAAACATCAATGATGAAAGAGAATCATTGACTGGCTGCCTCCTGCATGCCCCCTTCAGGGGATCAAGCCCACAACCTAGGCATGTGCCCTTGGCCAGAATCAAACCTGGGACACTATTCACTGAGCCAAACTGGCTAGGTCTCAGTATTCTATTTTTTAAAAAAAATCTTTAAATATATTTTATTGATTTTTTACAGAGAGGAAGAGAAAGGGACAGAGAGTCAGAAATATCAATGAAAGAGAGTCATCAATCAGCTGCCTCTGGCACACCCTCTTCTGGGGATATGCCCGCAACCAAGGTACATGCCTTTGACTGGAATCGAACCTGGGACCCTTCAGTCCACAGGCCGACGCTCAGTATTTTTTTTTTATATGTTTTGAGAGGAATGGAGGGGGAAAGAGAGATAGAAGCATTACTGAGAGCATCATCCATTGCCTGCTTCCTGTGTGTTCCCCTCTGGGGATGGAGCCTGCACCCCAGGCATGTGCCCTCACAGGGAATCAAACCGGTGTCCTCTTGGTTCATGGGTCTGTGCTCAACCATTGAACCACACTGGCTGGGCCCTCTCCCCACTTTCTATTGTCATAATCCTAGAACAAGATGGCTGACCCTGGGGTGGGCCACACCCACATAAACCCCAACCCCAACGAAGATCTCCAGTCTTGACACCTTTTTGCAGGTGAGGAAATAAAGGAGACAGGGTCCCTCCCTTCCTTTTCCTGGCCAAGGTCCTCACCCATTTGCTTAGTATCTAGAGGACCCGGCCTGAAAGTCAGAGCACTGGGATTGAGTGTCAGCTCTGCTGCTGTCAGACGGGGGTCCTAGGACCATTTCCTTCACCTCAATATGCTGAATTTCCTAATAGATAGTAAAGTCGTAATAACAGCAGAGTCCCTTTCTCAAAAATACCAAGCTCTGAAGAGCCAAGATTTGGGGGAAATGGATAGAGCTATTTACTTTGCCAAAAGCAAGGCATCTTTGCAGTTCACGGGAATGTTTCCTTTTAAGCATCAGCCTCGGAAATGTGTGTTATGTAAATCGATGACCACCTGAGCCAGAACAGCTATCACAGCAAATTATTCATCCTCTCTAAGCCTGCGTTCTTTTCTCAGTAAAATAGGGATGCTGTCGGAGCGGCCCCTCCCGGAAGGATTCCCAGAGCTGTTAGTGGTGCACTGAGCTGGGTGCCCGCCTTGTAAGAAGCCTTCAGCAGAGGCGCCAGCTGCTGTGACTGCTGTGCTCCAGCGGGGAGGAACGCTTGGCACTTTGCCTTGAAGCAATCGCTGACAACAGGGGGGACTGAGCACCCTTTTTGTGGCTAGATTTTCGCTGTTCACTTCATTGAAACGAGAGGAAGGTGGTGAAGCCTGCAGTGCACCGCCTGGCATTTAGTGATTTACAAAAATGATGGGCTGTTCGTATGATTCCTATCTTGAATGAAACAAGGGCATGGATAGCACGTGAGTTCCAAGTGATTCTAGGAAAATGAAGATTGATAAAGTGTTCTGAGGTGGAAATGGGAAACAAACTGGCTTACTCTTTTTTTTTTTTTAATGTACTTTATTGATTTTTTTTTTTTTTTTTTTTTTTTTTTTTTTTTTTTTTTTTTTACAGAGAGAAAGGGAGAGAAATGGAGAGTTAGAAACATCGATCCACTGCCTTCTGCACACCCCCTACTGGAGATGTGCCCGCAACCAAGGTACCTGCCCTTGACCGGAATCGAACCTGGGGCCCTTCATTCCGCAGGCCAACACTCTATTCACTGAGCCAAACCAGTCAGAGCTGATTCAGTCTTCAGAAACAGATTCTTGCTAACACGTCCCATCGCTTTTATATGCAAGGCACTCTCTGCATGATTTAAATGCAAAATCTTCTGACATTCCCTTCTCCCAGTTCTTGAAGTGATGAAATTAGAAGTAAAATTTTCCATGACACCAATTTCCCCCCCATGACACCACGCTAGAACAGCTGCGGAATGGGCTGAGAAAGAAAGGAAGATCCCAAGGCCGTGGCCTCCCGGCCGTCTGTTCCAGTTCCTAGTTTTATCCCTGGTTTGAAGGAGGTCATTCTTACACAGGAAGCATGGAAAGCCAGAAGCAATGCCACCTCACCAACCCCACCCCACACCTGCTCCAAGTGTGGTCAGCCGAGAGCAGCTCTTCCCAGAAGCAGCAGGGAAAAAAGTGCAAAAGCCCTCTCTCCGCTGGGAGAAAACCCTCATCCTCTCACTGTTCTTGAATCCATAGCAACCGCTTTGTGGGCCCTAAAGAACCCAGGGCTATGGCCACGCGGGCCCTACACAGAGGGATTCAGGTCCAGGTGAGATGATGAATTTGAGAGTCTTTTCCTGCTTCCAAAAGGTGATGATTTTTGAAGAGGCTTCAGAGAGATGCCAGATGAAGATGGATTTAATGATCGGGAAAAACAAGAGTGATTCCAAATCGCTCATGTATGAAGAAGAAAGCATCGTGGGTCCTGCGTTCGGAGGCTCCTAAGCAAATCACTTTTCTAGTTTCTCTTAGCAGCAAACGGGGGACATTATTCTCAGGTTGCCAGGGCAACCCGGAAAGTGAGTGAATCACCCTAGGGGAACGTTAACAAATAATAATCATATTAAATAAACGAGAGGCTGGAAGCCCCTGGAGTAATCTCAATAGGCAAGACCCCCCTAATTGAGTGACAGAGGTCCGAGAGAGCATTAAAATTCACTCTACCATGGTAAGTCTTGAACGTCACTTCTTTCTGCAAAATAAGAGCTGAAAATGATAGACTGGCTACAGAAGGATATTTTGTTCAATGCATTTTTTAATTGTGAGACCATTGTAGATTCACATGCAGGTGTGAGAAATAATACAAAGGAAAGGGGGGGGAAAAAGAAGTAATACGAAGAGATCACATGTACCCTTTACCCAGGTTCCCCCTGTGGTAGCAACTTGCAAAACGGTAGTAGACTATAACCATCCCGACCTTGACATTGATACAATCAGGATACAGAACATTTGCATCATCCTGAGGACTCCTTTTAGAGACACACCTGCTTCCTTTCTGCCTCCCCGCTCCTTCCTTAATCCCTGGCAATCACTCACCAGTTCTCAATTTCTGTACCTGTGTTATTTCATGAATGACTGCTCATATACCGCGTTTCCCCGAAAATAAGACATCCCCTGAAAATAAGACCTAGCGCAACTTTGGGAGGAAAAAATTAATACAAGACACTGTCTTATTTTCGGAGAAACAGGGTAGTAGGCAACCTTTCGTTTTTGGTTTTTCTTCACTCAGAATGCATCTCCAAATATTTATGCTGTATGGATGAATAGTCTGTTCCTTATTATTGCTAAGTAGTATTCCAAGGTATGGATGTATCCGTTTGTTGAATCCTTTGCTCATTGCAGGAGACCTGGGTTGATTCCAGGTTTCTGATAAATAAACCCTCTGTAAACGTTATAAACATTTGTGTGCAGGTTTTTGGTGTGAAGATGGGTTTTCATTTCTCCGGGAGACATGCCCAGGAGTACAATTGCTGGGTCAAATGGTAATGGCCTGTTTAGTAGTTTAAGAAACTGCAGAAGGTCGAAACCGGTTTGGCTCAGTGGATAGAGCATTGTCTGCGGACTTGAAGGTCCCAGGTTCAATTCCAGTCACGGGCATATACATTGGTTGCAGACACATCCCTGGAAGGACATGTGTAGGAGGCAGCTGGTCGATGTTTCTAGCTCTCTATCCCTCTCCCTTCCTCTCTGTAAAAAATCAATAAAATATATTTTTTGAAAAAGAAATAAACTGCAGAAGGACTCTCCAGAGTACCTGTCTCCTTTTATATCCCCACCCAGTAGCAAGCTCTGAGTGGTCCAGTTTCTCTGCATCTTCGCCAGCATTTGGTGTTGTCCCTATTTTTTCATGTCAGCCTTTCTGCTAGGAATAGAGTGATATCTCATTGTGGCTTCAATTTGCACTTCCCTGATGACTAATAATGTGGAAAATTTTTTCATGTACTTATTTGCCATCGTTACGTCTCTTTGACATCTTTTGCCCATTTGCAATTGGACTCTCTTGTTACTGTTGAGTTTTAAGAGTTCTTTATATAATTGTCATACTCGTCTTGTTGGATATGTGGTTGGCAAATATTTTCTCCCAGTCTGTAGTTTGTATTTCCATCCTCGAGCCCCTCACAGAGAAAAAAAAATTTTTAATAGATTTTTATTGATTTCAGAGCAGAAGGGAGAGAAAGAGAGAGACAGAAACATCAATGATGAGAGAGAATCATTGATCACCCCACACCCTCCACACTGGGGATTATGCCCTGACTGGAAATCAAAACATGACCTCCTGGCTCATAGGTTAATGCTCAACCACTGAGCCACACTGGCGGGCTTTTTTAATTTTTTTATCATTTATATTTTTAATTTTATTTATTTATTAATTATATATTTTTTTGGTTAGTCTTCCTCCCAGGATACTTTTCCATTGATTTTTTAGAGAGGAAGGGAAAGAGACAGAGATGGATGTAAGCCTGCATGGATGTAGGTGCCCTTGACCAGAATCAAACCCAGGACCCTTCAGTCCACGGGCTGACGCTCTATCCAGTGAGCCAAACAGGCTAGGACCAACTGAGATTTCTTACACAGCAAGAGCTAACAGATGCAAACTCAAAGGACCTTAGAGGAAGTATTCTACTTGTGCCCAGTAATTCCATTCTCAGAACGTTTTTAAAAATATATATCTTATTGATTTTTCACCGAGAGGAAGGGAGAGGGATAGAGAGCCAGAAACATCCATAACAGAGAAGCATCGACCAGCTGCCTCCTGCACACCCGCCATCGGGGATGTGCCCGCAACCGACGTGCATGCCCTTGACCTGAATCTGGGACCTTTCAATCCGAAGACCGATGCTCTATCCACTGAGCCAAACCGGTCTCGGCCCATTCTCAGAACTTTATCTGAAGGCGATACTCACGGTCACACGAAAAGATACCGTCCATTCCCATTGTTCGCTGCAGTTGTATTCCGTGCAGTCATCACGAACACGGGCAAAGACGGAGCCGCTGCTCCTGGAGGAAACGCAGGGTCAGTGAGGCTCCTGCGAGCCACGTGACTCCTTCACGCCGCGCCCACGGCCAAGGGCACCGTCCCTCCTGCCCGGACGAAACGCCCCTCACACACATGCATTTTCTCCGCGAGGCCCACTGCGGCCTGCTTGCGCTCGGGAACACAGAGAACACTTTCGCACTACGCTCGCGGGCCATTTGAAGTAGCGGAATCGCGTCAAGAAATCACGCAGATGCTACAAACGTGGCGCTGAATAGACCGCGGGAAGGACTTCTGCTGCAGAAGGAGAGCTGAGACCAGGGGGCAGAGCCTCGCCTTGGCGGACCTCGGCTGGCAATGTGCGTGCATGCGAACTTGTCACTGCTCTGCATGAGGACATGCCCTCAAATGACTACAGAAACACCGCCAGCCAAAACCGGCTTGGCTCGGTGGATAGAGCTGTCAGCTTGTGGACTGAAAGGTCCCAGGTTCGATTCCGGGCAAGGGCATGTACCTCGGTTGTGGGCACATCCCCAGTGGGGCGTGGGCAGGAGGCAGCTGATGGATGTTTCTCTCTCATCGATGTTCCTAACTCTCTGTCACTCTCCCTTCTTTTCTGTAAAAAAATCAATAAAATATATTTAAAAACAAAACAAAACAACAACAAAAAAACACCGCCAGTATCGCTTCGGGGGTTACACATGGATTTTTAGGGGACGGTGCATTCGTGAATACAGGACCATCTGTGTCGGTGGAAGGGTGTTTTCTATGGAAACAGCCTGGATGGAAGCAAAAAGAAACACATTCTTGTTAATGGGTGTTAATGGCTGTGGATGAGAGTCCCGTTGGAAAGACACCCTGAGGCTGGCACTGGAGGGAATGGGCAGCAGCCAAAATGTCTGCACCTCCTCCTGGAGGCTCAAAGGGACTTCCCAGAACCCAGCCTCTACCCTCTGGCCCCCATCTGCCCGGGAAAGGCTGCAGTTTGACAGGAGCCGTGCAGTGTGGCCTCAGCCTTTCCCTCTCCTGCAGCCTGATTATTCCCCGGTCACTGAGAGTCACAGAGCCTTTTTGTTTTAATATTTTTTTTTTATTGATTTCAGAGAGGAAGGGAGAGAGAGAGAGAGAGAGAGAGAGAGAGAGAGAGAGAGAGAGAGAGAGAGGAATATCAATTATGAGAGAGAATTATGGATTGGCTGCCTTCTGCATGCCCCACCCTGAGGATTGAGCCTAGAACTGGTGTGTGTGCCCTGACCAGGAATCGAACCGTGACCTTCTGGTTCATAGGTCGACGCTCAACCACCGAGCCACTCTGGCCAGGCCACAGAAGGTTTTTAAAGCAGGAAAAATAAAATAATTGTGTGGAACAATCTCTGTTGCTGAATGATATGTAAAGGTATTCTCCCCATGTGCTGTTAGATGAAAAAGGCAGGTCAGAAAACAGAAATGTCCCACTTGTATAAAACACATACACACACACACACACATACACGCACACACGTACACGTACACACATTGTAATAGAAATTACCTCTGAGTGACAACATTCCAGTTATGGATGTTTCCTTTTCACATGTCCTGTTCTGAATTTTCTCATTTTCCTGCGAAGTGCATCCAATTGGCTTTCAATGTCAAAAGTGGTCTTTTTGGAAGGGAAGAAGGAATTCTGCAAATTCAAGGTGTTCTGTCAGGACCCCAAGACCGATGTCTCTCTGATGAACCCAGCAGGGCCCAGCTGGGAGAATTTCCGGGCAGACAGTGCTCCTGTGAAGATTTTCCAAAACGTAAACCTGAGTCTCGGCACCCGCAGTGCTCACTCATCTGAGTAAATCTCATTATTGAGATAATAAACCTGGTGGCTGCCTGTGTCGTCTGCAGCACAGGTCACAGCTCCCACAAGCCAACCTGGCCTGTGTGCCCCTCGCCAATCAGATGCCTCAGCCTCGCACAAAAAGGGGATGACTGCCCTGGCTGGGTTGGCTCAGTGGATAGAGCGTCGGATTGCGGTTTGGTTCCGGTAAAGGGCACATGCAGGATTTGCGGGCTCAGTCCCCAGTGTGTGTGTGTGTGGGGGGGGAGGGGTAGAGGGGGGAGAGGGAAGAGGGGTTGCAGGAGGCAGCCAATCGGTGATTCTCTCTCATCACTGGCATTTCTAGCTCTCTTTTTCTCTCTCCCTTCCTCTCTGAAGTCAATAAAAAATATATATATATTTATTTTAAAAGGGGATTACTTTTCATTGATAATATAAACGCTTAGATCAGCTGGGGCAATTTGCTCCCCAATCCCCCCATCCCCCATCCAGATAACATTTAGCAATATCTGGATGCCACTAAATATCCCACAATGCACAGGACTGCTCCATTCTGCCCCACAGTAAAGAAGTATTTGTCCCCAGATGTCAATAGTGGAGACATTGAGAAACCCTGGCTCAGACTTAGAGAGCTCATTCAGTCTGACTGGGCGAGGGGCTTTACAGGAAAGATCTCATTTAATCTTCACAGCGGTACTAGGAGATAGGGCTTATTGTCATGCCCATTTCACAGAGAAGGAACACTGAGGCTCCAGGAAGGGAAGGAGCTTGAGATTATATATCTTGTTCACATGGCCATGCCCCCTTGTTCACATGCTCACTCCCAGCTATTCTCATAACAAACCGTTTCTCAGAGAAAAAGGACAAGCTTTTCTGCTGTAATTTTAACATCAATGACAACGTTTGGACGAGGAACAAAGGCGTTAGCCATGATGAGACCGCGTTTTGATTTCCATCTCTCCTGGAAAGGTGCTGTGTGGCCTCAGGCGAGTTACGTTGCCTCTCTGGCCTCCATTTCCTCCCAGGTGCCTGTGGTTGTCAAGACCACGTGACTGCAGATTCAAAAGATACCGAATGTAGGGATGAGATGACGACAGGATATGTGGTTGTCCATTTGGAAATACCAGCAGTAAATGTGCATGATATCCCTGACTCTTTGTCGCTGGCTAACTATTAGTCCCCCTTGGGAATTAATAGGACCGTTTATTAAAATCGATTTTCTTCCAAAAGGAAGAAAAGGACGGGGGGTGGGGGGGGTGCACCCTGGAGTGAGAGCCGGAATTGGATTCAAGACCAGGCCTTGATGGCGTAGACAGAGCCTTGGTGAGATTAGAAGAAGGTGCTCAGGGTGAACCACTTTGACCTTAGTTTCGTGTCTCTGAAATGGGGGCACATAAGGCATACCCACCTCCCTGGAAAGCCAGTAGTCGGTCAAGCAGACGTAAAACCCCACGTTTGGACCTCACTGAATTAGCTCCTACTCTTCCCCTTGGTCTTCAGCTGCCCGACCCTCCTCCCCTCCATTTCCCGGCAACCTGTGCGCGGGCTCAGGCCTTGCCCGTCTCAAGGAGGAAACTCCTTCCCCTTGCGTCTGCCTTCAACAGCAGCCTTAATCCTTCCGCCAACATGTGTCTCCAGAATTGTAGCCAGGTGCTGCCTCTTCTCCACTTCCGGTCTTCCATGGCCAGGAGTTCTGGGCTTCTTCTCCCTCCCCACCCGTCTCTGTCCAAGGTCACCAACAACCTCCTGGGGCTGCACCCAGGGCCTTCCAGACCCAGTTGGCGGGCCTGCCTGGTGACCCTGGCGCTTCCCAGCCTGCTCCCAGCAGCCTGGCTTTGCTCCTGTCCCTCTGGCCCTCTCCAAATGCCAGCATCGCCCGCCCAGTTCCCTTCTTGTATCTGCCCATCGATTTCCAAATCTTTGCCTGGCCCATACTCCATCGCTGGCCTCCGGCCTGAAGATCCCGTGGCCGCCTGGACTTCTCCATGGAGCACCACAGACATAAGCTCGCCCTCATCCCCCTTACCCACTGCCTCCTCCCCAAGTTCCCCTCTTAGGCAAGGGCCCCACTATCCACACGCCTGCTCATGCCAGAACCTACACCAGAACCCCGACTCTTCAACCCATCACCACCCCCTACCCATTTAACCTCCCGAAGTGGTCTTGAGACCCATCCTCCCGTCTCCATCTCGTCACCTCACTCCGATCTGGCCGGTCATTGGTTCAGTGGACCCGAACTGAGCACACACGGTGCTCCAGGCACAGCGCTGGGCTCCGCTGAATTCCTGGCACCCTGTTTCCCCCGCTCCCCTCCAGACACAGCTCCCACTGAGGGGCCTTCCCAGCATCCACTACCCATAAAACGTCTCCCAACGACGGACATGCCCTATGCCTGCCTTGTCCAATGTGGCAGCCACATGGAGGGCCTGGACCTTTGAAATGTGGCCGTGGGCTGAGAATCCAGCCCTTGTGGGGTTCAAGGAGATGGTCTGAGGAGGCAGCAGTTTAGTGGAAAGAGCATGGGTTTTCTCAGCGGTTGCACGTCGACCTATGAACCAGGAGGTCACGGTTCAATTCCCGGTCAGGGCCCATGCCCGGGTTGCAGGCTTCGTCCCCAAACATGCAGGAGGCAGCCGATCCATGGTTTTCTCTCATCACTGAGGTTTCTCTCTCCCTCTCCCTCCGTTTTGACATCAGAGGCCTGGGCTGCCCTTTTACGCTTATTCTGAACGAAAGGCCTGAGGCCTGGCGGCCGGCTCACACGCCACGCCTCTGGGTCATGTGATCTTGTTACAGCGACTGCGTTTTACTTTCTTTCTAATCAGGAAAAACAATAACAAACGGGAAAGTGAATTTCCATCTTGGGAGCAGGATGGGGCCCCGGTGAGAATTCAGGAGGGCCCAGTCCTGCCAGGACTATGCACATGGGATCTTCCTCCGAGGAGGAAGCTGAGAACCGGGAACACTTGTCCCTGTGAAGTCTGCCTGTCCTGGAAGGCCAGCTTGCACGTATGCATGGGCGTGTGCCATGTACGTGTGTGTGTGTGTGTGTGTGTGTGTGTGTGTGTATGCGTGCGTGCGGGGCAGGGGTTCTTTCCCAGGCTTAGGTCTTGTTGGGTCTTGTGCCCCCTGCCGCCCACCTCCCATGCCTGCCCGGGCCCTCACCCGTCCACGCCCGCTGCCAGCGCAGCCCCAGCGGTCTGTTGTGGCAGATGTTTGGCTTTGCCATGGCAACACCAGAACAGGATGTGCCTCTGGATCGCAGGCAGCGGGGACCTGCCCACGCGCCCGGGCTGCCCTCGCCTTCCCCTCCCCGAAGGCGTGATGGGTGGAACCGCTGGGGGCCAGGTCAGGGACACATGGTGTTTATATGGGAGAGAGGCAGAGCCAGCATCCTCTTTGGGGTCAGGGGCAGGGGAGGGGAGGACGCCTGGGCACAGCCCAGCAAGTCCCTCCTAGTCCGGGGAGCCTGCGATTGCTCCTCTCTGGCCCTCGGAGCGATCCTAAAGGAGTGGGGGGCGGAGGGGGGGGAGGCTGGCAGGCCACAGGGCTGGTCCGTGGGCAGTGACCCGTGTCTTCCCCACTGTTATAGCGACCACTGTGCTCACCGGGGGACTACTCTGAGCCAGGACCTGCGCTAAGTGCTTTATAAGGCAAACAGTATATCATTTCAGTGGCGTTTACGCTGTGCTAATTACACAGTGCTAATCTTTACGGCACCACGCCGAGGTTGTTCCTGCCTTTCCCATGGGGAAACTGAGGCACAGGGGGGCTCGGTCGCTTGCTCTGGGTCACACCAGTGGGTGAGTTAGGGAGCAAGGCCCACGGCTGTCTCACTCCAAAGCCCTGGACCCCTGTGGGGACAGTGCCAGGGCCAGCTAAGGAATTAAAGAATCAACAGAGCCCAGCCGGTGTGGCTCGATGGTTGAGCATTGACCCATGAACCAAGAGGTCACCGGTTCAATTCCTGGCCAGGGCACATGCCCACATTGTGGGTTCCATCCGCAGGAGGGAGGGAGATGATCAATGGTTCTCTCTCATTGTTGATGTTTCTCTCTCTCTTTCTCTGAAATCAATAAAAATGTATTTTAGAAATTAATGGAAATATTAAAATGGGGACGGGAGAGCATTGGACCCACTGCAGGGTCTTGTAAGTGTGCAGCCCTGTGGAATCGCCCAGGCAGGCAGCCCTGGTCGCTGCTCTTGCACCATCACGCCTCCCGGTCCCACGGCCAGCCTCTCAGGTGCTCAGGCAGAGGGCCCAGCAGCCAGAGAAGCTCACAGCCCACCGCTGGGAAGAGCGGATGAATCTGGACCCTTCCTGGCTGTGTGGCCCTGACCCCTCTTACCCAACATCTCTGAGCTTCCACCTTTTTGTAACACAGGCTCACACTTCCTGTGAGGGTCAACCCGGAAACACGTGTGAAAGGTGCTCAGTGTGAGCTACTGCCCTCCTGCCTCCCTCCCCGTCACCCCCCCAGCCAATATGTGATCCTGGTCACCATGGATTCAACATGGATGGTGAGCCAGGCAGAAGGGAGTTTCCATCCATTATCAATTAATTCTCCAATTATTTTTAAAAAATATATTTTTATTGACTCAGAGAGGAAGGGAGATGGAAAAGAAGAAACATCAGTGCTGAGAATCATTGATCAGCTGCCTCCTGCATGCCCCCTACTGGGGAATCCAGCCTGCAACCTGGGCATGTGCCCTGACAGGGAATTGAGCCTTGACCTCCTGGTTCATAGGTCGACGCTCAGCCACTAAACCATGCCTGCCCCGCGCGAAGTTTCCCTTTAAAAGGCAAACCACGGTGAGCACGGACGAACTGGAGGAGGGAGACACCTGGAGTCGCGCAGGCAGCCCTGGGAGCAGGGTGTGGGTCAGATGTCCCCGCCCGGGGGCTTCCTTCCAGGTTCCTGTGAGATCAGGATGCAGTTCCGCTTGCTGCTCACTCCTTCTGGGTGGGGCGGCACTGGGAAAGGGGTCATGGGGAAGGAGCGATACCTTCCTGGCGTCACCGCTTTTGAGATGTAACCTTGGGCGAATGACCTTGGACAAACCCTCTGCAGGCCTGATTCTTCGTCTGCAAATGGAGGATCACGCCCAGAGGGCCCTCAGAGGACTCCACGTAGAGGAATGTCTTGTGTGTGTCAAGTGTGGGTGCACACAGGGTGCAGAAATATATCCTGCCCCCTGGTGTGCGGGTGCGAGACGAGGGGGGCGGTGTTTTCGGGGCAGGCCTTACGTTGGCCACTGTTGGCGGGCATCTCCTTTGGAAAGGGCTTTCCCACTATGAAGTAAACCCTCCTAAAAGGCAGTCATCCTGGGAAGATAGGGGGAGGGGGAGGGTAAGGGGGAGAGATCAACCAAAGGACTTATATGCATGCATATACGCCTAACCAATGGACACAGACTACAGGGGGTTGGGGGCATAAATGGGAGGTGGGGGGTTATGGGGGAATAAGGACACATATGTAATACCTTAATCAATAAAGAAATTTAAAAAATGCAGTCAACCTGCACTGGCCGAGCAGCTCAGTGGGTGGCAGCGTGATCCCGATACACTTTGATCTGTGGTCAGGGCACATGTAAGAATCAACCCATGAACCCATTCATAAGCAGAACAACAGATTATGTTTCTCTCTCTCTCTCTCTCTCTCTCTCTCTCTCTCTCTCTCTCTCTCTCTCTCTCTCTCTCTCTGCTAAATCAATCAATAAAAAATGTTTTTCAGCCAAAACCGGTTTGACTCAGTGAATAGAGCATCAGCTGCGGACTGAGAGGTCCCAGCTTTGATTCCGGTCAAGGGCATGTACCTTGGTTGCGGGCACATCCCTAGTAGGGGGTGTGCAGGAGGCAGCTGATGGATGTTTCTCTCTCATCAATGTTTCTAACTCTATCCCTCTCTCTTCCTCTCTGTAAAAAAATCAATAAAACATATATATAAAAAAAATGTTTTTCACGTGGTCATCCTCCAAGCTCTGCCTGCTGGAGCCTTTTCCAAGCATCTTGCCAAGAGGGGCTTCCCCGGGCTGCACAGACAAGCCCCCGCTCCCTGCAAAGCCAGCCCCGTCGGAGGGCTGATCTGGGATCACTTACCACCTCAGGGTTGCTGCTCTGTGGACGAAATCCGGGTAAACACAGCCGGTTCCAGGAAGGCTCTCCGAGGGCCCCCGGGGTAAATGAGTAGCTGAGTTCTGAGAAAACCCGATTTCTGCCAGGGTGCCGTGGGTGTGGTCTCCAGAAAGCATGTTAATGGGACTGTGACTAGCAAAGTGGAAGCCTGCTGGATTGCATCACCGTTTTGGTCCAGTGGCATCTGACCCCGGCCAAGAGAATTCCCAGGGGACCCTCCAAAGCAGAGTGCCAGGCTCCTTCGCCGGGCTCTGATTCGTGGCTGGAGCCCAAGGGGCAAGCCCTAGGCGTGTCCAGCTTGACCAAGGAAGAGCGTCCGGAACCGTGACCCTCAGAGATCGTTGCGAAAACATCCTCCAGAGAAGGCCCCGTCCAGCTCACCATTAGTCATTTCGCTGACTCCCGGAGCAATTCCTGACCATCACTGACTCCACAGGTAGATTTTTTTCCCTTTTCTTTTTTTAAAAATATTTTTATTGATGATTTTTTACAGAGGAGGAGAGAGGGATAGAGAGCTAGAAACGTCGATGAGAGAGAAACATCGACCAGCTGCCTCTTGCACACTCCCTACCGGGAATGTGCCTGCAACCAATGTACATGGCCTTGACCGGCATCGAACCTGGGACCTTTCATTCTGCAGACCAACGCTCTACCACTGAATCAAACCAGTTTCGGGCGCCTCCCTCCCTTTTTTAATATTTTTATTGATTTTTTACAGAGAGGAAGGGAAAGGGATCACTAGAAACATCCATCAGCTGCCTCCTGCACACCCCCCACTGGGGATGTGCCCACACACAAGGTACATGCCCTTGACCGGAATTGAACCTGGGACTTTTCAGTCTGAAGGCCGATGCTCTACCCACTGAGCAAAACCAGTTTCGGCCACAGGTAGATTTTTTTTTTTTTATCAGGATGGATTTAACATGCTAGCTCGAAGTGAGAATAATTCCTGTTGTAAAGCAATAAACTCCCACTCCACCCAGTTTACCCATCCATCTCCTCCAAGTCCAGATCAGGGACAGAGCAAGCCCAGGTAAAGTGTTTGCTGGGTGTGCGGACACTGGAATGTCGGGGTCACGCCAAGGCATGGGTGGAGGGCTGTCGGCGCGCACCAGGCACACGTGCACCTGCCATCTCCCGGCCCTGGCAGCTGGGGTGGGTGGGGCCGCTTCACAGGCCTCGCTCCTCGGAACGTGTGCAGACGTGATGTATCGCAGCCAAAGGCGGTTAAGCACGAACACGAGTCCCTGTGCTCTTTCCCCAATGAATGCACAGCTGGGAGCAAAGAACGCCAAGAAGGCGGGGCCTTAATTGCCAGCAGCCCGGCTGTGCCGGTCCCCAAGGGAGGAGAGCCACCAGGAAGTCCTGTCCTGCCGTGGACTGGGACCTGAGCTTGAAATAAGCCTTGGCCATGGACCCACCCACCAAGAGTCACAGGCTCGATTCCCAGTGAGGGCACATGCCCAGGTTGTGGCCTTGATCCGCAGCTGGAGGCAGCCAGTGGATGTTTCTCTCTCATCAATGTTTCTCTCTCTCTCTCCCTCTTCCTTCTTCTCTCTCTAAAAGGCAGTAGAACCTATTAGAAAGGAAGAAGCCTTTGCCCTGTCAGTGACTGGGACTCCCCAGAGCCCTGCCCTGGGCATGAGCAGCAATCCCTCCACAGCCCCTCCCACGCATGCAGTGTCCGCAGCCTCAGTGCTTCTCTCCAGCACACACTTCCCTCTGGCTTTCCACTTCCTGCTTGTGCAGGAAGAGCCAACACACCAAGTCCAAGTCCCACTCTGCTGAGGGACAGGGCTTTGGGGCCCGCTCCCCCCTCACTGGCAAAATCGGAGGGAAAGACAATTCCTAGGGGAGCAATTTCCTCCTTTGAGTCTTTCCTGGGTCTAAACTGTCCAGGATTTTAGCATGGGGCCGGGCACACAGTAGGTGCTCAGCAAAGACCGGCCGTCGCGGTGATGCGGACGCGCCTGACTGCCCTGGCGAGGGTGGAGCAGGCCGTTTTCCTTTGCACGAGCTCACAGGTCATCAGGCATTTATAAAGAAAACGTTTATTTTTGTCACAAGAAGCACACAGACTATATACAGTACACACCAACAGAAGTAAAAAAAACAAAAAGTGCATTATGCATCTTCTACTGCAGATTCACAGTACAAAAGATACTGCCTTTTAAATATAGACTATAAAAAACAACAACAACATAATAATAATAATAATAAAAAAAAGGGTATCGTTACACAACACACTGGAACCCACTGGCAGCTTCTGAACACCAAAGGGCAGCCCACCTTGTGGAGCTCCTGATTTGGGGGTGTGGAGGGGTGTGTGCGTGTGTGTGTGTGTGTGTGTGTGTACCTGCATTTTGTTGCAAAGAGCTGAGGACACCAACACAGAAGGGGGGGTGGTGGTCTAGGCGGGAATAAAAACCTCTATTCAAGATGAGTATAGCTGTGTGATGGGGGAACGGGCGAGGGTTGGGCTGCAGTCAGCACCCCCAGCTGCCGGCACACCAAGCTCTGGTCTCCCCTCACCATCACAGGGACTCGCCAAGCCGATGCGAGCCATGCTCCTCGGACAGTTGTGGGTGTGCGCGCCTAGAGAGACTGCACAGCAGATGGGGACGGGGACGGGGACAGGGCAAGCTCCGGCCCCAACGCCAACCACCACGGACGAGGCCAAGGATCCCATCACAGAAGGTGAGAGCTCAGCCCTTTCCCACAAATACACAGTATTTGTAAACTGGGATTAAGGCACTCAGTTGTAGGACAGTAATTACAGTGTCCGCGGAGGGAGGAAGCAGCCACCTTCTCTGCAGCGCAGCCGGCGGGAAGGACAGCAGGGGACGGACTGGTGGCCTGGCCGGAGGGCCTCCTGGGTAAGGGCTGAGGTCGGGGCTGCGGCACCTCCTCCAGGACCGGAACAGGGCGGTCCCGTCCAGAGCTACTGAGTGTGTGGCACCACACAGCGTCACTCCAGACCGGTCCAGGGGACCTGTCGCACGGTGTGGGGTGGTGCGTGTGTGAATGAGACGTGATGCACATGATGATAGGATTCAAGTTATATGTATCTATATATATATCTATATCCAAATATATATATATATATGCAGAGTGAACTCAAACACAACAGGCAATCCATGGCAGAGCAGACAATAAAAAGACCAGTAGCTGAGCATGGGGTCAATCACTCCCTTGGTTTGGCATGCGGCGTCAGCCAGTCTGTGGGGCGGGACCTGTCCAGATGTCACCATCTCCCCAGCCTGCGCGGCCCCATGGCCAGAGGTTGGACGGGAGCCCTGCTGGGTGGCGCGCCAGAAGAGGGTTGGGTGAAATGTATTCCGGCATCAAGCACTTCCAGGCAACAGAGGGCAAGCCCCTCTTCGGACACCTCGGGGGGAGGTGACTCACATGACCTTGACTAAAGGATAAGCATTTGTTCTGGGGGGTTCATCCACCTTCCGGATCGGACCTTGGGGGAGACCAGACGGCCGGCCGGGGTGCAGTGCCGTCCTGAGTGTTAATCCTATTGCAAACTGGCCTCCCTCCTGTGGCAGCCTCTGGGCGTGCCCAGGAGGGAAGAGGCTTTGGGTGGGCTGGAATGCTTGCAGCTGTGAGGGCAGGAGAGAGAGGGGCTGGAGCCACCTGAGGGCCTGGTGAGTGACCTGCACACCAGGTGGGCAGGGTGTCTTCACCAGGCAGAGCGCTGTCACCAGCCCAGGGTCTGAGGCCAAGGAGGCAGGGGAACGGCAAGAGTGACAGACATCGCTCTGGGACAGAGAGACGGAAAGCGACATCATCAAAGCGGCGTCCCCTCGCTCCGGGGTCAGCTTCCCCTTTCCACCTGACAACCCCTGGCAGGGTGACCCCCTGTACCAGCGCAACAGGAAGATCTGGCTCCCCTGAACCTTTGGCGTGCCACGTGACTAAAAGGGGGGGCGGAGGGGAGATGAGGTGACAATGAAATGCAGCTGAGAAAATGTTCTCTCATCAAACAGCGTTCCACATAGGGGGCAGTCGCCGATGCCCAGGACTTGCAGGGCACACGCCCTGCCTCTGACTTGTGCCACTCGCCTTGAGAATTTCCCCACCAGCTAGGATTACAGACAGGACAGCGGGTAGGATACGGTGAGTCTTACGGGGCAAACCCCAGGTCTATGCCGAGGTGCCCCCGCCTGGCAGGATGCTCTCGTCAGTGCACTTCAGGCAGCCATTTGCCAGATGCCAACACGCAACTGGCCTGGGCCTGTGGGAAGTCTACCCACCGCCCCAAGGATGCCTCTTCGTTTTGCTCCGACGGCGGGGCCCTGGTTTGGATGTTAATATACAAATTGTGCTTCTGAGAATTGCAAAGATAATTTGGACAAAAGCCAAAAACCCACTCAGATCTGTCATCCTCCGCCCACCTTTTCACTGGATAGGAAAAACGATGGCTTTCAAAATTAAAGTTTTCAAAAATGTCTCACTCTCTTGTTTAAAAAAGCAAAACAGCCTTTCATCACCAAACCTAAAGGATTATTTTGACACGAAAATTGATCCGCCACATGAAATTTAATTTGGCAAGACATACTGCACTTAATTTTTATTTATTTATTTGTTTATTTATTTATTTATTTAAGACTATGCTTTTGTTGGCTGAGAGGGAGAAAATCCTAAAAGGGGTTTTGGGAAAAGTAAATAATCACCTTTTAAGGTGATTTCAGTGAATGGTGGTGGGGGAAAAAAATTCCTATCAAGTAAAAAAATAACATGTATTTTTTTAAAATTAAAAGGATGCGATCAGGGAGAAAAAGTTCCCAGAGAGAGGGCTTTTGCAAAAACAAACAAACAAACAAAAAAACACAAAAACTCTCGCACTGGCTGAAATGTGGACTAGCCTGGTTCCCGAAGACCCTGCCTGGTTCTTCTGGAAAGATGGCTGTCGGGGTCCCATTCTGCCCGACGTCCGATGGCAACTCAGTCACCCCCTTTCAGGATCCGGCTGGCTCTGGAAGGCCTTCTATTTCACTGAAGTAACCTGGCTGACCAGCCAGGAGGGTCCCCCCAAACACAGCCGCCCCGGCCTGCGGGAGGTACCCTGGGGTGGGCTGAGAGGTCTGGGTTGGGAGAAGGATTGGGCCCAGCGGGCTCTGGGTCGCCCTGCGCTGTCCCATAAGCCCAGGGGTCAGCGAACTCTGTACGTACAGGGCCTGGTAACAAACATCTTAGGCTTTGCAGGCTACGTGGTCTTAGTTGCCACGCAGTTAATTTTGTTATAACCCCTGAAAAGGGTAAAAGCCATTCTGAGCTCATGGGACCACGTACAAGTTTACCGACCCCCGAATTCAACCTTTCTAACCAAGCCCCTTCTCTCTTCTCAAAATATGTTAAAACCCCATCTTGCTGACCGACACCGGGCGACCCTCCATCACGCTCAGAGCAGCGGTAGCATGAGGCACTGAGCTCACCTGACTAACGGGGCTGCTCAGAGCCCACTGGGACCCCAGCCCCCCGCCCCCCCCTGCGCCCCGTCCTCCCCCTGGGAGCCGCCGGAGGGAAGCGGGCAGTAGCATCCCCGCCTGGAAGCGGCAACTGTAAACATGGAAAAGCTTTGCAACAGTCGCGTTTCAGGACCCCGGGCCCCCCAGACACTGTCAACACCTCCCCCCGCCACGGCGCTCAGCAGCAGAGACCAGCAGTGCTCCTGGTCCTCCCCCCCGCCCCCGACGGGGGGCAATTTGAAACCCTCCGTAAGCAACAACTGAGGACATCACACATGTTCCTCTCCCACCGGACCCCGGGGGGCCAGAGGCACATCCCTCGGCGTTCACAACACGCCAGGACCTCGGGGTCAGCAGCACGGAGGCCCACGCCCCAGAGCTGGTTCCACAACAGCCTCGGACACCTTCGAATCCCTGCACCTCGCAGGGCTCGGCGTGGTTGGGTCAGAAATCCTAACACCTTGTGGGGTCCCAAGCAACGACGGCAAAATTCCTCCTTGGGAACCCCTTTTCCAACACAGCAGTGTCCCCTGGAAAGAAACTTGGTCCTCACTGCATTTTCGACATAAAAAGCATAGCAAGAACGGAGGTAGGACTGATATTGCCGTCCAAGACGTTTCCCTCGCGGGCGGAATGAGCTGGGACCGGGTGCCTGCTGCACACGGAGCTCTGTGACGTGTGCGCGCGTCTGTGCAGGCCCCGCAGCACCATCCCTCTGGCAAACGCATGACTCGGGCTCGGAGTCAGCTGGCCGCACGGCAGACACTCCCCCTTCCTCCCGGGCTGCGAGCTCTTAGACGCGGCTGCTGGAGGGAAAGCGAGGCACGAGGGGCTGACCGACACCCGCGGTGAGACTCGGGCAGGGGTCACGTGATCGGTGGAGGGCGGGTCAGCTTTTGCTGGGCCTCGAGGAGCTTTTCAGGCTTTCTGGCGCGGGCTTCCCCGACGGTCTCGGGGGGGCGGCCTGGGGCTCCTGCAGGAAGGAGGCCTCGCTCGACTTGGCGTCCTGGGAGTCGGCGATGGTGGACACGTCGGCCTCGCTGGTCAGGTCCTCGGTGGAGAAGTCCAGGCTCCCGAGCTTGGCGAGGGAGTGCGAGCGCTTGAGCGGGGACGAGACGGTGAGGCCCGCCAGCCGGAGCCGCGTCTCGATCTCCTGCGTCCGCTGCTTCACCAGCCCCGGCTTGCCGCGCACGCTGTGGATGCTGTCGCTGCTGGAGCTGCGGGTCAGGTTGGAGCTCATGGAGGACGAGGTGGGCGTGTAGCAGATGGTCTTGAGGAAGTCCTTGGAGAAGTGGCTGGTGTGGTCCAGGCGGCAGAGGAAGGGAGAGGGGCTCTTCAGCGAGGCCCCCTCCGGCGGGGCGGGGGCGGCGGCTGGCTTCCCGTCCCCCGGGGGCAGCGGCTCGGGAGCCAGGTCCTGGCTCTCCTCGGGGATGCTGGCCTCCAGCCGGCCGGCGGGGCCGTCCCTGGGGGGGACCGCCGGGTCTGCGGGCGCGGCCTTCAGCCGCTCGAGCTCTTTGGTGTGCTTGCGGACCAGGCCGGCCTTCTGCAGCTGGATGATGGACTCCTGGTGCTGCATCAGGTAGCTGTGCGCGCTCGGCTTCTCGGCTTCCTTGCTGAACAGCAGCCGCAGGTCCTTGGCCGGCTTCGCGTCCTTCTTGGGTGGCGGGTCCTCCTTCACCACGTCCATGCCGGGAGGGTTCCTATCACAGTGAGCATTCTTCAAGAGGAGGGACTTTGGCAGCACTTTGGGGGTGTCTCTGGAAGGTTCCAAAGGGCTGGCTGGCGGCTCCGGGGCAGCCCTGGGCCCAGGGCCCCCGGGGTCCGGCCTCCTGGGGCCTGCTGGTGGCAGGAGCGGGGGGCTTTCGGGGGGGCCGGAGGCCAGCTTCTCCAGGGCTCGGGGCCGGCCGGCTGCGTGGGGCACCGGGGAGGACGTGAGGTGGGGCAGGAAGGTGGGCTGGGTGCAGATGGCGGGGGCCCCGGGGGCCTCGCGCCGCTCCCCGAAGGCCTCGGGCGCCCCGCCGGCTGTAGGGTACATGCAGTCGGCACAGGAGTTGTAGGAAGGCTTCACTTTGTTGAGGATCCCAAACAGAGCATCGTGCTGGAGGGAACAAGTACGTGGTGAGAGTGCAACACAGCCAGAGACCAGGACATGGCAGGAGGCGCGGGGCGGGCTGGGGGGCCCTGGAGGGATGGGGCTCTCACAGCAGGAATAGGGTCCGCTCGCTCTGAAACAAACCCAGGGGTCCCCAAACCGGCAGGACGAAGTAGCAGAGGGGCTGGGAGGGGGCAGCAGAGGCGGCGGCCTGCTCTGGGGGCAGAACAGAAGGGACGTGGCCGGCTCGCTGCCCCACACCTACCTCGAAGTCGTCCGGACAGCTCCTCTTGCTGTTGTTGTTATTTAGGTTTTCCCGGTTGAGCAGCTTCTTGTCCAGCTGGGCCGGGGGCCTCCCCCGCCTCCCTCCTCCGGGAGCCTCCTCCCTCTCCATCTCCTCCACCGGGGGCAAGGGGCCCCTCGGGGCTCTCGGGCTTCCAAACTCTGCCTTCCTCTTCCCCTCCTCCTCGCAGGGCCCGGGGCCCCCCGGGGGAGGCCGGGCTGGCCTGGGTGCTGCTGGAGGCGGAGCTGCTTCATCCAACAGCGCATCCCTCTCCAGGTCCTCCAGCCGGACCGCGCCGCCGGCTCCGTCGCCCGGGGAGCGCAGGAGGGGGTCCGAGAGCCGCCGGAAGCAGCAGGAGAGAGAGGGGCCTCCTCCCCCCGGGAAGCCAGGCTGGGCGGCATCGTCCAAGCAGGAGAGCCGGGCTTCCCGGGTGTCGCCCAGGGTCTCCGGCAAGAAGTCCCCGGGCCCCGCCAGGTCATCCCCGGGCGGCTGCAGGCGGCTCTCGGTCTGCTGGCGCCAGAGCTTGTTGTGCCTCTGTTTGCTGGGGGAGGAAGGAGAGAGGAAGGTCAGGGCCAGGGCCCAGCCGCTCCTGGGAAGAGGGGTAGGGGTAGGGGGAGCCAGCAAGGCTGGCATAAGGCCTCTCTCTGTTCAGTTGTCCCCAAGAAATGACAGGATGAGAGAACCAGCGCTGGGACCCAAACGCCATCGTGGCCCTCACAAGAAACCTAAAAGGACGTCCTGTCACGTGACAACATGGCAGACAGGTGGAGGGGACCGAGGCCTGAACCGCCATCAGGAGCCTCGTGTCCCGTCTCATCTGGTCACGTCACTTAGGGTCCCACCTCTCGGCTTCTCCATCTGTCAGTAGAAATGTTTATACATGTACATAGTCATACTGATACAGCAACGTAAGGACGTAACGCACGTGAATGAAGTTGGGAAGATTCCAGAAAACTATAAATATTAGTGCGATAGGCATTCTTTGGGGTTTAGGAAATTTTAGAAATTAAGAGGACCATGGCAGCAGCACAGAGCTGCAGAGCAGCAGAAGGTATATTTCCACACAACAGGGAAGCTGAAAAGTTGCCACAGGCCCATTTCCCCAGAAGGAGGGAGCTGGGAACAGGAAAAGGTCTATATTTTCAAAATAAAGGAAGGAAGCCCTTCACCCAGAAGGAGAAGAAAGCCCAACGGGACTAGGAAAACAATAAGGAGGGGGGAGAACCTCACATGTCCCACGTGAGGTCTGACCTTGAGCCCGGGAGTTACTATAGTAACCAGTCCAAGTAGGAATGGTGACCAATCAGAGGTTATATCGAGGCACCAGGATCCGCAGGCTTTGTAAGCCACAGGGAAAAGAACTCAGTGGGACCCTTTCCCCTTCCCCACGGGGAGTCTGTACTTGTTCCTCAGTAAACCTCCACCTTTGCTAGACCATCTTCTGTCTGTGAGTTCATTCTTCGACTCTGGTGGACAAAAAATCCGGGACATCCTGCCCAGGCCAAAATTCCGCTCCGTTAGTTTAGGTCACCGAGATTACAGGTCAGTTTTAAAAATCTGTCTTCTAATACCGCGGTGCTATTTTTATGATGCCTTTTTAAAACATAAAGGTAAAAAGGGGAAGGCTTACAGTGAAGTACAGAAGTCACCTCCACAAGCCTCGGAGCCATACAGACATCATGGGGTTGTTGAGATGAGAATTAAATGTAAATGAAGGATCTGCTATTGTCGGTCAATGCACGAGAGTGACACAACCCCTCATGACCACTCCCTGGCCATGTTCTGGGCGAGGCCAGGGGCCCTCAGATGGGGCTGCGATTCAAAATCAATACCACGCAGCTCTGAACCCAGCCTGGAACCCCGGCTGGGCTGAAGGGCACTGGTGCAGGGAGTGGCTGAAGGCTCAGGGATGCACACTGCTCCACCGCGGCCTCGGCCTGCCTGGGATCTGTCCAGCCCTCTCTGCCTGACAGCGGAGCTGGCCGGAGCTGTCCTCTGGACCCCGTCCAGGCCTCTTCCTCAAAGCGGCCAGAGGCCGAGACAGCTGCGGCTCCCTCACAGCACCCATTGCAAATAACGGGAGGCCTCCTCCAGGCGGAACAGAGAGCGGGAGGGGGACAGGCCAGAGAGTTCCGGGGTACAGCAGGGATCCCCTGGGGTGGCTGGAGGACCCCTCTCGCAGGGGGGGGGGGACGACCTCGGGGCCTCCCTGCCTTGGAGGTCAACAACATGGGCAGGTGCCCCCTTCTGCTGTCCCTGGCTGGAGGTACAGGGCAAGCTAAGCTCTGGTGTCAGTCAGTCCCTCATTCTCCGGTAAGTGGGGGTAACCTGTACCTGCAGGCCTTCCCGGGTGTGTGTGTGTGTGTGTGTGTGTGTGTGTGTGTGTGTGTGTGGTAGAAATGTCGAAAACGACATCATATCCACTGCAGCCAGGCCTAGCAGAGCCTCTGCAAGGTGAACTCCTGTGCATCTCACAGCCACCCTACCAGGGGGCTGCTGGCTCTTCACTTACAGAGAGAGGCTGGGGGCTGACGAGCCTGCCCTGAGCTGCCTGCCCGCAAGCGGGGGGACCCCAACTGTCCCGCAGGCCTTGGCACTGTCCTGCGGCTGAGCCTGGCCCAGCGCTGGGCCCAGAGCAGATGCTCGGGAAACGGGGCACCACACGCCCGCGCCGCACACCCAGCCGTGCCTCCGAACAGGAGCCAGGCACCGTTCCCTCCCGCGGCAAAACAGCCGTGCGTGCCAACACCACCAGAGCAGATCCCTCCTGGAAACCACTCATCAGACGCCGAACAATAGTTGTTTTTCTCAAACCGGACCCCCCCCTCCCCTGCGTCGGGGTTTTGGCTGCGGAAGCTGCTGCTCGCGGCGGGCGGCGGCTCCTGCAGCTCAGCGCTGCCAATCCTCGCAGACAGACAGCCACCCACCTGGCGTCCAGGATGCCTTCATACTCGGACAGCTGCCTCATGAAGCCGGCGTTGGGGCGCGTGATGCTGCGCTTCTGCTTCACGTAGTTGTACGCCTTCTCCAGGGGCCAGCCGAATTCCTTCATCGCATAGGCTATGACCGTGGAGGCCGAGCGGCTCACCCCCATTTTGCAATGGACCAGGCATTTGGAGTGGTTCCTCCTGGCGCGGGGAGAGGGTTTTAGAAAAGCTGGGCTTCGTTCTCTCTGGCTTTGCACAGCGGACGGTTTTAAACCCTGACGTTATGTCACTGCCCAAACGCTCCCGGGCTGATGTTTACGCGGCACACGTCCGTCCACACTCCCTCTAAGGACATCGCTCCCTGCGAAACCCATCCGCACACAAGGGGGAATTAAGATGAACCTCTCCTTGGAGAGGTTTTGCAGGGAGAGCTCAGGGACGAGGTGGGCATCTTCCCACATGGCCGGGTCAGGCTCAGAGAGCAAACACCCTTTTGTGGGTGGGAAGCAAGTGGGCAGCGAAAGAGAGAGATCTGTAAGAGAGAGTTCTAGATACATGGCAGCTAGAGCAGATGGAGACGGGAAACGGGTTACTACAGAAGAATGGGGTCAGAGAACTGGAAGCCGCAAGGCCCTCGGGAGACAGGAGGTCAAGGAGCCAGGGCGAGCACCACGAGCTTGGCCGAGACAGAGAAAAGCCAGGGGAGGATGGGGCCCTAGGCAGTGAGAAGGCAGTGCTGGCCCGGGCACGGCTGACTGAACAGAGGGGACAAGGCCAGACACAGTGTTTCCCCGGTATTGCTTGCTGGAGGATGGGACGGAGCACCAATGGGAGGGAGCACCGGGCTGGGGCTCTGCCTGCATGGGAGGCTAGCCCACCTGCCTGCCTGGAGGAGCCAGCCTGCCAGTGGAGAGGCTCATTTCTCCTACCTCAGGCTTAAAACTATCACCAAATCTCAGTGCCTTTTTTTTGGACTGCTGGTCTGCAGTCTGCCCCAGGAATGCAAACTATGAGGACACGGGGAAGAACAGGTTATGTAGCTTTGACCTGGAGGGGTGCAGAGCACGATGGGGTTTCCAGGGGTCCCCTCTTTCTGTTCTGACTGCGTAAGGCAAAGCTGTTCTGCAGGAGAATACAGTGAGGATCAGAGTCGAGTGAACCCATGACGGGCTCACTGTGTCTGTCCCATTCTGCAGGGACAGGACAATCGCATTAGCTCAAGGAGGGGGGAGGAGGGCAGCCATAGCTCAGGGCATTGCCTGAGTAGATTTCTCTGAGTCCGCATACAAGTGGCCCTCCCGTCTCTCCCCTTTGGCTCAGCGACTCCCTCGGGCAGAGTCTCCCAAGAGTGTCCACATGGTACCGATTTCTTAACTGGAACCAGAGCTGATGATGAAACGGGTCAAATGTCACAACCAATGGCAGATAGGTGGGAGAGAGCCAGCTCATTCGGGCCCCCGCCTGGAGAACAACTCTGAGGGTCCTGTGGTCTGAAGTCAGAGGCCAGCAGACAGATACCCAGGCTCCCTGTGCCAGGAGGTATCTGTGCCCAGGGCTGACATTAATTTCTGCCTGCCCAGCACCTGCCAGTGGCCCCCTCAGACCGGTTTCTTTGGCTTCTCCGCCCACTTACTTGGCTTTGTTTATAAAGTGGTACGCCTCGTTCCAGTGGGCAAGAAGGTCCGTTGTCTCTTCGTCATAGACTCGGATGTTATGATATGCAAATAAGCCAGGGAAAAAATTATCTATTTCTCTGGTGACATTTAAGATGTAATCAACACTGCAATGACAAAAAAAAAAAAAGAAAAAAAGAACACATTTGGAGAACCAGAGAGAGGAGCTACGAAAAAACAAAGTTAATAATACATTGAACAGAGAGGGGAAAAAAATCAAATATGCATTAAAGGGCATATGTTTTTATGGTAGGACTTCTGTTTCTTTCTTAATAATTTCTTTGGTATTTTCTAAATGCCCTCTCCATGATGAAAACGTATTATATTTATAATAAAAAAACAAACTTCTTTATAAAAAAACTTATAAAAAGAAAACAGTTCAAAGCATTGCTAAGAAATGTTAACTCTGGAAGGTAGATATATATTACTTAAATGCATTTTTACCAGACATTCCGCTTAACAATGTGGATTTTTTCAATAGATGGAGTTACAAATATGTTGATATATATATTTGATATGTATACTATTCTGTTGTACTGCTCCTTCAGCTGACCGCTGGTTCCGATAAATGGCACATGCACTTTCTGAGCAGCACTGCAAAACACACAAAGTGGAAACTTGTGTCTCCAAATGGTCTGTCTCAAAACAAAAAAAGTTCTATTGGGACGGTCTCCACAAATGACCTGAAAGATGGGGTAAATGTGTAGCTAGTGACGGACATTACTTTGAATACAACACTTTTGATGTTTCTCTTAAAATTATCATGTTTTCTTTTATTACAAAATCCACATTTTAAAAAATATTTAATTGCTTTTCTTACAGAGAGGAAGTGAGAGGGATAGAAAATTAGAAATAACAATCAGTTGCCTCCTACACACCCCCTACTGAGGATGTGCCTGCAACCAAGGCACATGCCCTTGACTGGAATCGAACCCGTGACCCTTCAGTCCGCAGGCCGATGCTCTAATCCACTGAGCCAAACCTCAGGGCGCTAATCCCAATTTTTAACTGGTATGCGGATTAGCTATTAACTAGTTAAAAATTCAGATACCGGTTAAAAATTGGGATTTTGTAATAAAAGAAAACACGATAATTTCAAGAAAAACATCCAAAGTGCTTTATTCAAAGTAATGTCCATCGCTAGTTACACGTTTCCCCCATCTTTTAAGTAACTTATGAATACTGTACCAATAGAACTTTTCTTGTTTTGAGGCAGACCATTCAGAGACCCAATTTTCCACTTCTTTGTACATTTTGAAGTGCTGCTCAGAAAGTGCGTGTGCCCTCAATCGGAACAAGTGGTCATCTGAAGGAGCACGGTCTGGTGAATACGGCGGGTGGGTTAATACTTCCCAGGCAAGGTCTTTTAACGTGTCTTTAACTGGTTTTGAAGTGTGTGATGGTGCATCATGAAGCAAAATTACTATTCTGTGTCTTCTGGTCCATTCTGGCCATTTTACCATCGAAGTATGGTTCAAAGTGATTATTTGTTGTCGGTAGTGATCAGTATTAACAGTTTCACCTGGTTTTAGAAGCTCATAAGACACCACACCTTCCTGATCCCACCAAACACAGAGCAGTGTCTTCTTTCCTAAGCCATTTGGCCTTGCAGTCGATGTTGATGGTTGACATGGATCAACCCCTGATTTTGTGCATTTGGGATTCTCAACATAAATCCACTTGTCATCATGTCACAACTTGATACAAAAAAGACTTTCTTTCATGCCACTGAAGCAACTTTTCCAGTTGCTTCAGTGGCATGAAACTTTTCCAGATGACTTTTCAGTTTTCCATTTGTCTTTCATTCAGTTGATGTGGCACCCATTTTCCTTCCTTTAAAATCTGTCCCATTGCTTGTAAATGATTGGAAATTGTTTGCTGAACAACATTTAATCTTTCTGCAAATTGTTTTTGAGTCTGACACGCATCTTCATCCAATAATGCTTGTAATTGTTGGTCTTCAAACTTTTTCAGTTGACCTGGACGTTCTTTGTTGTTCACACAGAAATCACTTTTAAAGCATTTAAACCAGCGTTCACAAGTATCTTGAGATGGAGCATGTTCACCATAAGCTTTCTTAAGTATATGATAACTTTCAGCAGCACTTTTCTTCGAAATAAAGTAATGAATTAAAAGTTCCTGCAAATGCTCTTTTTTTGGGCATGAAATTTGACATTTTTAAGCATAAAAATATCTATGATGTTAATGCCTTCAGCAAATTTGACATATGAAGTTTTAAAGCTTGTTATCAATATAATGAAATAGCATATATATCGACATAGGGGTAATTCCATCTATTAATAAAAATCTGCATTATTAACCGGTACACCTAATAAACTCAGAGTCTCAAAATTCATAACTATTACAAGCATACAGAGACTTTAAGAAAAAACAAAGTCTCTACTTTTAAATAGTTAAAAAGCAGAAAATATCTGTCCATTACTCATGTCCTTAGGAACTACTTTACCTCCTTTTTAAAACAAGGCAGGCCATAAATAAATAAATATGGAAGGGTCTGCCGGCCAGGCTTTGAGGATCTCTAAACTTAACACTTATATTTCTGGAAGGACAAAGTAATTTCAGGAGGTTGAGAATACCTCAAGTAGATTTTATAAGTGAACACTTAACAAACACTTTAAAAAAAAATACCTTTAAAACAGTTTACTTATTCTAAGCAAAACAGAAAGCATAGACAGTATCCCCCTACATTTTAAGAATACTTTCTGTTGAAAGAATGCATCTTAACCGGCAGTTCTAAAGATACATTTTAAGAGTTGTTTAGTCTTGACTTTTAAATGCAGTAATTCAAGGATGTCATCATGTCAGGCCCACAGGACAGTGATTTTGTGGCTTTGTTGTTTTTTTTTAATGTCCAGACATCTGTTCTTGAAGGTTTAGATTTAAAGATTTTTTTTTTTTACCTCCTGTTGCTGGGCATTTCTCAGACCAAGGCAGGCATGTGTTTCTGCCTAATGCTGAGTATTTAGCTCAAGGTTCCCTCCAGGCCCAAAGGTAGAAGCTCAGGTAGAACCGGCAGTGGTCCAGTGGACTGGCCAACAGCCAGGCATGTCCACCCCAGGACTCTCAGCAGCTCTGCAGGGCAGTGGGCCGGCGGGAGGGGGCTCGTGGCCTTCCCAGCACAGCATCCAGGCTGTCTATCTCACTGGACTGTGACTTAGGACCATTCTCTGGGACACGCATGCCATCACACAAACCCCAGGAAAATCTAAACCCGTGAATTATTCAGGAGGGGGCATTCTGCAGCCCATCTGTGTAGCTATGCAGATCAGCCTGACTGCTGGGGTGCAGGCAGTTCAGGCACAGGCAGGCAGCACGGGGCTGGACCTGACCTCAGGGGCAGAGCCAGGTTTCTAGGCTGCTCAAAGGGACAGGGGGAGACAAGGGGAGCAGACTCACCCTGAGCCCTGCAGCTCCTCCAGATTGGATGCATTCCATTCAGAGCCCTGGGGGACAGATCACACAAACCCCCGTGAGTGTCACGTGTCAGCCTCCGACTGCTTATGGGATGCGGGGAGCTAGCCTCATGGTGATGGTGAGTACACGGGCCCCTGGCCTCAGCGAACAGAGGAATGAAGGCAGGTTCCCGAGGCATCCGCAGAATGGGAAAAGGGCAAGCTCGGGAAAACCTGTCTCACTCTCACCACTTCCTGTCCTGAGGCTCCAGCGGGGTCCTCTCATGGGAGGCAGTGACCTCCGACCTCCCACTCAGGAGGGGGCACTTCCACAGACCTCTAATTACAGCAGAAGTCAGCCTACCTTTTCCGGGAGGTTTCCTGGTAATATTAATATTCTGACCCGGAAATTCCACTTACAAAACCTTACCCCAACGAAATACCCAGCATTTTGCACAGAAGATTTACGTACAAAGATATTTAAAGTAATTTCACAATAACTAAATAGGGTAAACAACCCCCAAGGTCCAACAGGGAGAAATTAGTAAGACAAATCATAATGGATCCGCAGGATGGAGCCATGAAGACAGCTCATGCTTTTGGAGGGTATTTCACAACACAGGGAAACACCGCATCATGATAACAAACAATTAAAGGACACAGGTCTACGCAAACATAAACAGCACGGTTCTCCCCTTTTCTTTTCCTTGTTAAAAGAGTTACACAAGCATTAAGAAAACCCAGGAGACAGAAAGATAAATATACCAAAACGCTAACTGTGACTACCTCTAGCTTGTGACATTAGGAACGCCTTTAATTTTCTTCTTCAGACTCACTTATATTCCCAGCTTTCTATAACATTTTAATACTTAAAAAATTGTATTAAAAAAAAAAAAACCTTCATTTCTGAGCATGCAAAAAACATGGAGGGAAAAAAAAAACCACAAAGAAAAAACCCCACCACTTTGCTCTTCGGAAATGCCAACAACATAGAGTCACAAAGAGCAGCCTCCCTCTGAACTGCCTTTCCCAGAGGGCAGACCCTCAGAGGCAGGGCCTTCGGGGACCTGTGGGGACTGGCCGTGAGTGGGTGCCAGTTGGGTTTTCATGTTGGAGGGAGAGGCTCCAGCACAGAAATTCCTTTGGTATCTCTCATGGAAAAAGTGACCTAAAGCACCAACCGCACCGGAAAAGAACCAGCGCTTCCCCAAGCCTGGGAGTGTCCTCTTGCCGTGATCGCCCCCTGGTGGGCAGACGGGCCGGCGGTGCTCGTGAGGCCCCCACCAGGGAGAATCATCAACCTCTCAGATCAGAGGCCAGCGCTGCCACGTAGCTTTCATCTAGATTACGGGCTCAAACCCACCCTGTTATATGCATCTTAATGTGAAGTGTGCATGCAGACATCTGTAGATACATGAAATACGTCTATTTAGCCCATTAGCTATCGCTCACGACACGTGCCTGTGGAGGACTGTCAGGCGGGGGAGGGGGGGCTTCGGGGGGGGGGAGGTTGGTGGTGGGTGGGAACTGGGCGAGGGGGGGGGGGCGGACTTCCATTACTATGCTGTGCGGCCCCTAATTTTAGTAACGTGCCCTCGTCCACGGTCTCTGGCTTTGGGAACTTGCCAGTTGCCTTCTATGGAGATTTACAGCTTTAAGAAAATGTGAGTGAGCGATGGAGGCTGCATCACTGGACTCTGCGGACAGCCACGGCTGCCTGGCCACACAGAGGGCAGGCTGCGCCCAGGTGTCTGTCCAGTCACAGCTCGGGACTCCCAGGCATGATTCTGGGGTTTGGTGAGCATGCTCCTTTGGTAACTGGGGCTTTTAGCCTGTAGCCCATTTGGAAGTATGTGGACGGGGCCTGTGCTAGTCCCTGAAGAGATGGGATGGCAAGAGTCTTGAAAACGGTTGCCAGTTAACGATCAAATAACACCCCCCACCCCAGCCCAGCTGTGGCAACATCGCAAGCATCTGCCTGGAGAGCAAACCATGAGGCTGCAGCCAGAGGAAGGGGGAGAGGGGGTATTCCCGTAAAAGTCAGGATCCAAGCTCCAGTAACTCTGTTTCCCCCTCTCTGACCTGCTCTAAACAACCAAGGTCCGATGTATGTTCCCCAAGCCAGACCCCGCTGAGCCTCTTACGAGGTAAAGGTGATCGAAGATGAGGGAGGGCTTGTCCATCTGTCCCAGGATGAGGAGCATCTCGTTGTCTATGAATTCCTTGAATTCTTTCAAGTTACAGTTCATCTGCTTCTCCAATTCATTACGGATCTGCGGAGGGGGAGACATTAAGAAAAGCGATTTGTTAAAGAAGACGATTGTCACCCCCAAAGAAGTACGTTCACAATGCAAACTGAGGCTGTTTTCCAAAAAATGTGGGATTGGTTTGTTTTTTTTTGTTGCATTTTTTATGCCGAGTGGCGCACAGGCATGGGTGGTGGGAATGCAGGCCACTCTGCCTCAAAGTAAATATGACACGGTTTCACATGAGGAATCTGATTCCCAGGGGATCTTTTCTGAGTGAAAAGCACTTATGTCTTTACGATTAAATATCAAACACATCGCCGGATAATCCCAAGTCAGTTTCATCTTGCTTTGGAAGGTATCATAACGTGATGTTGTATATTATTAATAAAGAAAAAGACTGTATATTCAGAAATAGCCATTTCAACCACTTAGATCTACCTTGGGTAAGCTGTTATTAAAATCCATTGCATTCCTTGAACCAAAAGCAGCTGGGGGAGAACTGTGACCAGAGAAACAGCAAGAGGCCGAAGGAGAGCCGTCCATGGTTAGCAACGTGCTGGGGAGGCACGTGGAGCAGAGAGGTGTTCACAGGAACTGCTTCCGGTGCCATCGAGGGGTCTCATGGAAGCCTCACTAAGACCTTACGGACTGAGTGAGCCCAGGAAACCTGCCCAAGCCTCACAGCGGGCACGTGGCAGGAAAAAGCCCCGAGAGCCGTGCACCGCCCGGAAAGGGAGGCCCCGAGGCTCCGGCCCGCTGAGGAGGGACGAGCTCTTACCTCTTTGGAGGTCACGTTCTCCAGGTCCTGGCTCATCATGATGCTGCGGAGCTTGGCTTTGATGAGGCGCTCGGTCCTCGCCCCTTCCGTTGGCCTGGAGGGGAAGGAGGAAAGAGCAGAACTTTGCAAGGGAAGCCTGAGGTCGGAGTTCACAGAGACGCCGGCACTCCTGGCATCAGCAGGACGTGGCCTGGGCCCACAGAGGTAACGCCTCGGCGTGTGTCCTCAGCAGGTAGTGGGGGAGGGACCGAGTCTGCGCTGTGTCCAGAGCTCCCTCCCACCGGAGCCTGCAGTGCAGGGCCACAGGGCACACGGGACGGGGGGCTGGGACACAGAGATGCAGTCACACCCACATTTGTGATTTCGCTAGTGAGGGGTGGTCGCAGACCACCAACAGGCCACCCGCCAGGGACGAGAGGCTGGCTCTGGGAGAGGGGGTGCGACCAGAGCAGGTGAGACCTCGTGGGGACACAGTCGGGCACGAGGCGGGGCGGGTGGGTGGGGCAGGGGGCATCCCACTCACTTGTCGACAAACAGGGCCGGGGAGTCGGGCCGCGTGGACTCCAGGTCCTGCATGGCGTTCCACTCGTTGATGCAGCTCTGCTCGGAGCCGATGCAGCTCTCGTAGTAGGTGGCCCAGAGGAGAGCCACGCCCCCGGGGAAGTAGTTGTGCCTCCGTGCCACTTCGCAGGCCTTGTGGAGCACCTGCAGGGCGGACCTGGGTGAGGAGGGGACGGGGTCAGGCCTGGGAGGCACTTCGCAGGCCTTGTGGAGCACCTGCAGGGCGGACCTGGGTGAGGAGGGGACGGGGTCAGGCCTGGGAGGCACAGGCGTTTAAGTGGGGCGGGGAGGGAAGGGCAGGCCATACAGGACTGGCTACCGGGGCTCCCAGCCTGCCTGGCTCCATGGCTAGTCTCCGTGACACAGCGCTGACCCGAGAGCAGACAGAGCATCCTTCACCTTGCCCAACGAGGAAACGAGGCCTTCCTCTTCCTCCCCACCCGCTGGCTCACACATCAGTTTACAGTCCACTGACTCACTCCCAAGGACCGGGGTTACTTCCGAGGGAGGCCCGTGGGCATCGCAAACGTGGGAGCTACAATCAGCCTCGCTGTTGGGAGGGAGCTCATCGCCATGCGGCACAGACCTCTTACAACTCCCACCCCCTCCCATCCATGTGGCAACAACTCCAAAGTCCACCAGCGGATGAGTGGATAGACAGAACGTGGTGTCGCCATATCATGGAGCAGTATTCGGCCACGAAAAGGAAGGAAATTCTGACACGTGATACAGCATAGGTGCAATGAGAAAGCATGATGCTGAGTGGGAGATGCCAGAGGCAGGGACAAAGAGTCCCACTTACAGAGGACCCGCACAGGCCACTTCCCAGGGACCGGGCACAGAGGTGCCCGGGGGCTGGAGGAAGGGGGCTGGGCGTTTGTGGCTAGTGGGAACAGAGTTTCTGTTGGGGATGGTGGAGGAGCACCGGGGATGGATGGTGGTGATGGTGCACGACATTGTGAACGTACTTCATGCCGCGGAATCGCACACTTACTGGCAAAAAATGGTGAAAGCAGTCAGTTCTGTCAGGGAGAGCTTGTCATACACACAAAACAAATGTACAAAACAAATGCACCTAAAACCTCTAGCAGGGGGTTTTCTAGTCCTGCGGTCAGCTGGGACACTATTTCCAAGGAGCTGAAAGTCCCTAAAACCACACTCACCACATGGCCTGGACAGATACGGGCTTGAAGACGTGCATCCTTCCTGCTGTGCTGACGCTGAAGCCACTAAGAGTGAAAGACAGAAAGACAGAAAGACAGCGCGGTGAGAAATCAGCCCCCTCCACCACACCCTGTGAGGCGTGGGGCAGGCCTTCCGGGACACTCTCAGGACCAGCGTGCCTCATGCTGTGTGATGAGGGACCACCGGCCAGCGGCATCAGACACGGGCCGAGATGGGCTCTCCATCCGGGGAGGCTCGTTCTCAACCCAGCCACACGAGGTCTGCCAAAAGGGAAACCCCAGCACAGGGTGCGAGGCAATGACAGCATTCGACCCCACCGCGTAGATGCTTGGCCATGGCCCACCCCACCTGTGTGTCCCATCAACATTTTTGGGGGGAACTGCACAGAAATATTAATGAAAGACAAAATTTTTAAAATTCCTATGTCTTCAAGAAATTGAATGTTTATTTCTCCCATCCTGCCTCCTTCCACCCCTCGCAGAACCCATGTGTTCCCCTGGGACAAACATGAAGAGCCAATGGCCCTTTCTCTCACCTTCCTGCCCTGGACGAACTAAATGCTTCTATCTCTGCTGGCCCCCATCCTCCGCCCCCGTCGGTTGTCCCTGCACCACCGAATCGGTGAGCTCCTGCTGTGTCACATTTATCTGTGAGCTTTTAGGAACCAGCCCCAAAGGGAGGGCACATTGTGGGCATTAACTGACCAATGACAGTAAATGAATGAATGTCCACTTCCTGCTGGTGCTGAGCGTCACACAGCAGTGATCCCCTGTAAGGTGCTTCTGTGGCTACGTCATGACCCAAACTCCCCGCACCATGACCAGGCTGTGCCTTTCCTTGGGTGGCTCATTGGGGCAATATCACTTCTCTTGATGCAATAGGCACGTCATATATGTGACTCTTTTGCTGATGATTACCCAATGATGCCCAAGCCAACTCGTGTTTCAGAGTTTACAGTGACTAAAAGAACTTTTTATTATTTTTTAAATATACTTTTATTGATTTCAGAGAGGAAGGGAGAAGGAGAGAAAGACAGAAACTTCGATGATGAGAATCATTGAATGACTGCCTTCTGCATGTCCCCCATTGGAGACAGAGCCCACAACCTGGCATGCGCCCTTGCTAGGGACCAGCCGCGACCTCCTGGGTCATAGGTTGGTGGTTAACCACTGAGCCACGCTGGCTGAGCTAAAAGAACTTTTGAAGAGAACTGCTTACCCGTCGCCATCGAGGTGGATTTTCGTGTCGCTCCACAGCCGGAGAACCATCCCAATGGTGCAGCTTTTACTACGAGGAGGAAAGGGAGAGGTCTAGGTTAGAGTCACATTATCTGGGACCTGCTCACACACACACTTCCCCGTGTCTTCACCCAACCCGACCCGGGCCCAGCTCCCAGGTGTGTCCCTGGGAGTTGCTCGTAGGCTGAATTCTGGAAGACACGGGTCTGCGATGGCCGCACCAGAGGGAGCTGCCAGTGACCCCGGCATGGAGACAGTCACGGGGGACTCTGACCCCCTGGTCTGATGTGGTTGCAGTTTCATAAACACCAGGTCTCCACGGCAGCTCTCAGGGGAGAAGGAGCGACCAGCTGACCACAGGAACTCACTGCAGCGGGGTGACGCTGCCAATGGCTGGCGCACTCCTGGCACAAAGCCACTTGCGTTCTGGGGGACACAGACGAGCGGAGGCAGCCAGCCCAGGCTCCGGTCCTGGGGTGAGGGGGCAGGGCAGCGTGCCAACACCGCTGCCGGAGCTCAGGGCCAGACCTCTGTGTCTGTGCCTTTCGTGCAGCTGCTGTTTCAGAACAGGCCTGATCCGCTTTTGTTTTGCCCGTCCTACCAGGGAAATGATACTGCAGGGGCTGGCGCCGCTGGGACATGCCGAGGGGACGAGAGGGCTTATCGCAGGGGCTCCTCAGATTCTTAGGAACATTCCTCCGGAACGTGAGAGAGTCGCTGTGAGGAACCGCTGTGACTGTGCCAAGACCAGCGCCGCAGCCGCCAGCTTACATCTCCGCTGCCACTTAGCAGCCCGCCCGGGGAGTACTGTGACGAGCGTGCGACTGTGCAGACAGGGAGCCTGGCACCTGCAGCCCTGCCCCCGCCCCTGCCCCTGCCCCTGCCCCTGCCGGACTCCTCCAGCCTTTCGTGTTAGGCCAGTTCCCGTCCCACCCTGCAGTCCTCCCCATCCCCGATGGGCTGATGACACTTCCATTGCAGTGTTGCAAAGTAAACCCTATGCTGGAACCCAGAGCTCCCGGAACTTCTCGGCTGTGTCAGTGCTGGGGTGAGGCAAGGAGGGGACCCCTCAGAGCCCCAGCCCGCCACGTCCCATCCCCTGGATTTTCCCAGCTGCCTGCTTGTCCTCTGGGACCGGCTTAGCCACTGCATATTGCAGAGGCCTCTGACATGGTCCCTTTACAGCTCCCTCTCTCCTGTGCTCCCTCACCCCTCACCCTCCACGTCTCTGCATCGCTGAGCCATCCTCAGCATCTGATGATGGCTCTTCTTCACTGAGCTCTCAGGCTCTCTGAGGTCAGGAACGGTGTGTCCTGCTGCTTCTGTGTTTACCTGGGCCTTGCCTGTTGCCTCATACACAGGAGAATGCAAACTGTTTGCTTAATGAATGAGGAGATTAATGAATGATGACTAAGGGGGGCCCATTTAATCCAGTTTTAACAAACCCAGGCTTTGCAGTGATCTCACATGCATTAACTCATCCTGGATGTCAGGAGAGCCATTCGCCTTCATTTCGCACAAGTAATGGGGCCTGTGATACACCGAACTTGGCCTCTAGTTATTGGGACATTCCAAACCTCTCTTCCAGCCTCTGACCCGGGACCGTCGCCAAGTTCGGGGACCTGAGGGTCAGCAACACTGGGTAAGGCCCTCGACGTGCTGCCTGTCGAGCACATGCTTCCCAGACAGGCCCGTCTGCCTGGAGGGCGTCCTCCCTGCTTCGAGGGACTGGCTCCCGACTGGGTGTTCGCCACGGCCATCACCTCCTCCAGGAAGCCCTCCCAGCTAAGTGCCCTCGCCTGGAGCAGCCCAGTGGCACCCAGGGTCAGACCTCTCCTCTCAGCAGGCCCTGAGCTCGGAGAGAGACCGGATCTGGCGCGGTGCCGCACACAGGAGCGGAAATGCCGTGCCCTGCTGTTCCTGGTCACCCCGCCTCCCGCCATCGAGCGTCCTGCCGCCACCTCCCAGGGACATCTTTTCCCAGCGGCGCCTCCTGTCCCATCGGCTCACCTCTCCTTGCTGGAAAAGTCGACGCCCAGCAAGATGCTCTCCTCCGTGTCCTGGCGGCCGCTGCTGTCCACCACCACCATGTACCGGACCCGCTCCGCCCAGGCGCTCTCCAGACGCACGGCCTGCAGGGCAGACGGCGTTCACGGCCCGCCCTTCTGGTCGTGCCCCCTTCCTCCGCCCACCCAAGGTCAAGGACGTCTGCTGTCTACCGTTCCCCGCGAGCTTAGGCATTAAGGGGAGACTCTCAGGCACAGGAGCCGCATCTCATTTGTACCCCAACGCGAGGGACAGTGCCTGGCGTGGGGGGCCCCTCGCCGAGTGTGTGAAACGGGTGAATAACAAAACCCAGACACTGAAGACGCCAACTTTGCACAGACTGGCAGGCTGACAGGCACATCCTTTCTCTGGACCCTCTGGGCACCGAGGAGCAAGCACCGCTTTGGCCATTGGGAATAATTCTGAAGAACCGGCTAAAATATAAAAACTCACATACTCCCTGGCCCCTCTCCTCCCCACCCGCTGCTCATCAGTAATTCCCGACCAAACGTCACAATTAAAAATTAAAACTTGCCACTCTCGTCTCTTCTTACCAGCTTGATTCTATCTTCACAACGCAGAAGGTTGATCATCACTTGCAGATGCTGGGGCAAGTCACCTATTGGACCAACAAAGCAAGTTCACACAGTGGGAAAACACGCTGGATTCAGAGGAAGGAGAGGTTTCATACAGAGTGAGCAAAGCTTGGGCATCTGCTTTGCTATACGCATTACTGTTCAGACATAAACAATGGCTTATGAGCAAAGCCGATAGCAAACTCAAAAATAACGGTTCTGTTTATAGCTTTATTGTACCAGAAGTCACCGTAGGAAATCATTATAGCGATCATACCCGGAGCACCTACGAGGACGTAAGCACCTAGAGTAAATTTTAAATTTCATGACCGCCAAGGTCATGGGTATGTGATGCCCATTTTAAAGATCAGGAAACTGAGGCTCAGAAGTTGACTATGACAACACAGTCAGTTCCAGAACTGGGATCACTCTTTGCAGTGTGAAAAGAATACAACCTGTTATAGAAAGTTTAAAAACTAGAATTAAAAAAATACGTAATCGCTGAAACAGGTTTGGCTCAATGAATAGAGCGTAGGCTTGGGGACTGAAGGGTCCCTCCCGGGTTCGATTCCGGTCAAGGGCATGTACCTTGGTTGCGGGCATATCCCCGGTGGGGGGTGTGCAGGAGGCAGCTGATCGATGACTCTCTCTCATCGATGTGTCTAACTCTCTATCTCTCTCCCTTCCTATCTGTACAAAATCAATAAAATATATTTTTTAAAAAAATACATTATCACCCAGAGGCCCATCACCTCGATGCCATGCCTGGTGCGCCTGCGCAGAGAGGCTTCTCCCTGGACCAGTCCTTACAGCCCTGGCCCCGCCAGTTCCCTGGCCTTGAAAACCCACACACGGCTCCCCACCAGGAAGGGGCAGAGAAAACGAGTTCCGGTGTAAGAGCACAGGCTTACCTGCGTGCTTGTGGGGATGCTGCAGGCTTCGCTGGCCTTGAGGGCTGCTTCCCTGCTGTAAGAAGAGGGCTGCTCCTTTCACCATGAAAAAGCTCTCGCTTAAGCTGGGGAGAACGAAACCGGAGCACGGTCAGGCCGGAGCTCAGAGAGGAAAATGGGCAAAGACATGCCACAGGGTTGAAAAGCCGAGGTGCGGGCAGAGAGCACAGAGAGTTTAAATGGGATAAAACAGCTTTTGGAGACATTTCCCAGAGCTGTCTTCCCGGAGCTTTGCTACAAGCTTGCTGCTGGAGAGTGTGCAAGTGGAAACGACGCTTCTGCTCAAACACCCGGGCTCCATGTGGGCTCTGCCAGGCCCGAGAGCCCCCTCCTCGGGACACTGGAAGGGATCTCCCTGTGATACAACAACCTCTAAAACCAGGGACTGAGCTCTGACCAGTTTGGCTCATAGGACAGAGCGCCGGCCTGCAGACTGAAAGGTCCCAGGTTCGATCCCAGTCAAGGGCATGTGCCTTGGTTACGGGCACATCCCCAGTGGAAGGTGTGCAGGAGGCAGCTGATCGATGTTTCTCTCTCATAGATGTTTCTAACTCTCTATTCCTCTACCTTCCTCTCTGTAAAAAAATCAATAAAATATATTTTAAAACAAACAAAAAAGACAGGGACCAACTCTGCTGAGGGCAGGGGTGCATCTTCCGTAGCCTTGCTGTTGACCTGTCTCTTAACTCCGTGTCTTCTAACAGCTTCACTGCATCCTGCTGCCTTCCTTGGATGGGATCCAAGCAAGAGGAAGGGGCACTGTCACCATTTGTTTGCATCTTAAGGGAAGCTCAGGGGCTGTTGACCTGGGATTTAGCCTAGTCAAGGGCGCTGTGTCCACCACTGTTGCTACAGAAAACCTCAAGTCGACCCAATGAATTTCTCAGCAGAATGAATCTCTGGTCTTTTGTTATTTTAACTACCAAAAACAGTAATATTCAACCCATAATTTAAAAATTTGCAATGAAAACCTTTCCAAGGTTTCCAAATGCTCTAAAAATATCATTAGCTTATACAGAAATTAAAACTGCATAAAGTGGTAGACTGCATTATCTATTAATTACTCCCAATTATTCAAAAATACTGTCAACTCTGAAAACTACCCAAAATTATTACATGTTTTTTGAGGGGTTGGACTACTTATGATTATCTTCTTTCTACCTCTTAGTATCTTTCAAATCTTCTACATCGAGCAAATATTAACTTTTTTAAATGATTGTTTTTGTTTGACTTTCAAAAGTAATAGAAAACATGTACATTATAATGAAAAAAATTATTCTTATTAATTTTCTAAAAGACCACAATTTTTATAAGCTGTAAAAATGAACAATTCTCTCTTGAGCAACCGATTAATATATAAATGACTTGAAAGGGAAATCTCTTAAGAAAATGGGGCACTTTTTTGGTTTGAACAGAGAGCAAATCAGTTCCTGGTAGAAACACAACCACGTCTTCGGTAACGTAAGAAAGCCAGAGCACCTCTGGGCCAGACATCCCCTGTGAGTAAACCTTCTAATCCTGGAATAAGACCGCCAGCTACCTCTAACAAGTAACTCTGGGTGCCACGAAAACTCACCCCACAAGCTAGCGAGCGAGCCAGCAGATCCTGGAATCAGAAACGGTTATCTTCTAGAATGCAAGTCCACAATCCCATCTGCTGGTTCTCCTGGTTGAGTTCCCATGCTAAAAATAGGGACTGCTCAAATATCAAATAGGAAGGCTCCGTCTGCCTCTCTCACTGGGGCCTCGGAATTGCTGATAATGGGCTTTACAGATTTTGTAACACCAATACCTCTGTACAGCTTCTTTATTTATGATCGCGAAGGCACTGCCAAGCCATCCTCCCCACCTAGTATGGGTCAGATATCTGTGCTGCCAGTGAGGAGTGCTGAGGAGCCCAGGACTCTAACCGATGGAGGAGACGGAGGGAGGCACCTTCCTTTGCTGCCTCGCTCTCACCCATGGGGGGCAAGAGGCTCTGTGACCCCCACCTGGCCCGTCTGAAACCCAGTGGTGTTTCAGCAGGCGGCAGATCGCCCAGCACTCTCCCACCCTCCTCGTTTGTCCCCCTCTCCTTCCTTGGACTTTCACAACCAACTTTATTTTCAGACACAGACCACTCACTGCGGATGCTCAGTGAAATCTGGGAGAGCTGCCCAAGGGACTCCGAAACCCACGAAAGAAACGCAACCGCCAGCACATCGAAGCAGCGGGCGGAAAGGTTTGCAAGGCAACATCACCCTCTTTTGTCCACGAGTTAAAAAAACAAAACAAAAAGCCGAAAACCCCAGAAAAACAGAAATCCGCCCTGACCCGAACCCCAAGCACTCTGGAAACAGCCAGCCATGAACCGTGACCTTCGCCTTGGAAATCACGGGCAGAAATTCCCCTTGGTTTCCCTCTCACTTCCTTTGGAAAAAAAGGGGAACAATGCAGAGGAACAGGCCGCTTTATCCTGTGATCGCTGACGGGGCCAGTTGTTCCTCGGGGTCCCTGAGACTGATAAAGAGCCAGGGCCTCCCATGCCCGCGAGAAGCCTGGGGGGCGGGGGGGGGGGGAGTGTAGGGGAGCTGTGAGATGGGGCCCTGTCCCCCTCCTGGAACTCCTCGCTGGGGTGTACTGGAGAGGATGGAGAGGAGGAGACTGGAAGCTGTGGGCAGCCCCGCGCCCTCACCTGTGCTTGGGTGGCAGCGAGAGGACAGAGCGCGAGGACGGCCGCACAAGATGACTGTCTGGGCCGAGCAGCCAGGGCAGTCACAAGATCAGGAGAACAAGACACGGGTATTTCTCCCAGATCCTGCTTCCCAGCTCTTCTGTGCCCAGCTCACTGCAGGCCCAGAGCCTCAGGCGCCCTCGGCGTGGCGGATGCGATCACTGTTTCCCTCCGCCAGGGCGCCGTGGGGGGCTCTGCCAGGCCTCTACTACCCAGGGGCAATCTACTACCCGATTCCCGGGTCTCAAGGCGCCCCTCTGGGGAAGGAGGCCCTGTAACAAACCCACTCTGACCATGGCACAGAAGCACAAGCCCACCCACCACCCATCCCGCTACAGAAAACCCGCCTCGAGTTCCAGAGGGTCTGACCCAGACACACGGAACGGAACTGTTTCCCTCCGTTGCTGTAAGAAAAATCTCGAAGTAAAAACAAAGCCGACTTCTGCCCTCCCGACCCCCATCCCCGGCGCCGTTATCTCCACGGATGAACGTGTCCTCAGACACTGGCTCCGCCGCTTCAGACGCCGCCGCGAGATTAAAGTCTCTACAAGGCACCGAAGACGGAGAGAAAAACCGTAATTGCTGCTCCTCAAAAACCCCCCAGCCCTCAGGCCATCAGCAGCCACTGGTCCCGTCACGGAGCCGGGCAGGAGAACAGAGAACAGAGACCAGCAGGGGATACGTACTAGTGTGGGCCGGAAGCCTCTGAAGAGCAGAAGTAAGGAGGTGGCTGCAGGGAGACGCAGAAGTCGGTGAGATAAAGAAGCTTCATGACTGCGGCGATCACATGGTCAGCGACCCCACGCTCCTGCCTTCTGCCCCAGGAGCAGGAGGGCAGGTGAGCAAGAGGCTGGAGTCCTCCGGCGAGGAGTCCTCGGCCTTGGCCTCGGCCGATGCTCCCGCCCAAAGAGCAAATGGCTCTGGTGGCAGTCTCGTCTCCCCCTGATATTTGGGTTGAAAAAGGCCCTTGTGCCTGCACATCCTGATGAAAGGGCCATTCAGAGGGAGCGAGGCAGCTGAAGTTCCTCTAATCACTTCCCTCCCACGCTGTGGTGGCCTCCACAGAGGCCAGAGGGTGCGCATCAGAAGCTGGGAGGGCAAACAGCTGGCCGCCCGGGCACATGTCCGTGTGACCCACCCGTGCCGGCCGCCATCGCCACACTGAGGGGTTTCTGTCTCTTTCAGAGCGCCGTCCACTCACCCAGCCGTGACCGTGGGCAGCTGCCACAGTTACAGGGCACTTGCAAAAGCAGAGTTCTGTGGGTGGCACGGCCACGCTGGCCGAGCTGCTTCCCATCCACAGGCATTACATTACTGCCATTACCAAGCTCCTGCCACGCGGCAGGGGCTGTGCCAGGCACTCGGCTCCGCATGGTGTCCAGCTCCCACAGCTCTGAGGGCAGGCATGCCCTTCGCCATGTGACAGCTGCAGGAAGCCTGTCAAACGCCTGGGTCAGTGTCCAGGACAACCTCACCAATTCCGGTGCATAGCGACGTTTAAGAAAATACACGGTCTGGGTTATGATTCGTGGTCTACTATACAGGCATGTTCTGATATTCACTTACAGGGTTCTGTTCATTCGTTCAAATAGCAAACATGTGCAGACTAAGAAGTACATGCTAAGCCACGCCTGCACATGTGTCCACTGAGGCTAAGGCAATGACCCTCTCTAAGAGACGGGTATATGTTTGGGTGGTTTGGGTGTGTGCCAGGCCACTTAGAAACTTAATTCCTTGAAAAACAGAGATACGAGGTGCAGCAACTTGAATTTATCTGAATGCCCTGCTGTCCAGCCCTGGCTGTCCATATGATGAACCTATGGACCTTCTAAAGCATATTCATGCCCAGGTCTCCCCTTAACTGATTCTGACTCAGTAAGTCTGAGCACCTGCTTTTTAAAAGTTCCCGAAGGCCAGGGGGAACCCCGAACCTCGCAGACACGGGAACGCCGGTTTCTCCCGTGGGCATCCTAAAAACACCTCCCACGCAGCAGGTGCACGATCCATGTCTCCTGCTGGTCCTCTCAGGGGAGGAGCACAGCTGGGCACCGTGAGGGAGGTCACGCCAGGTCAGAGCACAAAACCACTCCCTCCTTGGAAGCGGCAGAGCAGGTTGGCAGGGCGGCGCGCCTGCCCATCATCTACCAAATGCTCTCGGGCACCAGCGTCCCTGCCCTCGAAAGGCGGCCGCGCGGCAGGGGGTGGAATGGCAGCGGCGATGACAGATGAGAGCTCTGGTGAGAGCTGTGGACAAAGCACTCGAGCGAATGTCAACGGGCTTGATCTTCTAGGAACGCTTCCAGGAAGACGGCATTGCTATGCTCGTTTTGGAGACGAGGAAACAGGAAGGTGCTTCAACGCTATATTTTAGGATCCCTGACACCCATCTCGCACAAAACCAGAGACCATGAGCCTCAGGTACAGGCTCTGAAAAGGGTCCCAAGTGACTGGACCGGTTGAAACAACTTTTATGAGGACAGAACCAGCCCTCGACTGCAGTAGGCTCAGCGCCATGACTACTGAGTGGGCTGTGGTCAGGCTAGTGAACGTGATGATAATTCCAGAAAGAAAAAAAAAAGGGAGAGAGAGAGAGAGAACAAATGTAAAGGTGGGTACCACTGACCACTTCCAAGATATTTGTGATCTAAATGCTAATTCCATTTAGATCACAAATATCTACTGTCTGGTCAGGGCTAAGCCCTGGGCATTCAGAAATGAGACAGACATGGCTCCGCCCTGGGGCGACGTTACGTGCTAGTGGGTCAGACAGACACAGGCAGTCGCTGCAATGTAAGGCAGCAGGTTGCCCGGTAGAGGAACATACTGGGTGCTGCAGGTGCACACGCACACACACGTGTACACACGCATATACATGTGCACTTGGAAGATCACGTTACGTCTCCCCTGTGGTGAACAGAGGAGGATTTGTAAAAGGCCCCTCTGTGAACTCATAAATGTCTATTCTGCTTTATAAGTTAGTTTCTTATCAATTTGGTGAATATAAGTTGGTTTCTCGGAAGTTGGTCATCCCTGAGTGTAGCAGTAAATTCGCGTTTCAGTATGGGCAGAGCTAAGGCCCAAACCCTGGGCTTCTGGCTGGGCGTCCAACCGTCAGCAAAGAAGTTCTCAGCGCCGGAATGCCCGGTGCGGCAGCAGCGCTCACTGAGCTGTGTTCAGTAGTAAACGCTACCTTCCATCGGAGTGGCGCTTTACAGCTTACAGGGGGCTCGGCCCTCCATTTCTGCTGCTACTTCTTAGAAGAACGAGTTTCCATTCTTCTCATGAAAGGACCGAGACAGAGAAGACAGGACTCATCTGTGGCATCTGTCTAACGAGGGCAGGACTGGACGGAGAGGCTCCGAGTCCGGGCTCCGCCGGCAGAACCCCCAGGTCCGAGGGCGGGATGCGCTGCCTGCAGCAGCAGGGGCAGCAGGTCAAGCTGGACCTCAGAACCACAGAGAACCCCACTCCCGGCAAAGGGGAGCTTATGGAGAGGAAGGAGATGGGAGACGTCCCAGTTGGAGAAGGCGAAGAGGACGGCAGGTGGAGACAGAAGACCCTTCCACCGCTCTAACACAGCTTCTCCCCTTACTTCGAGTTCATGTTCAAGTCGCAGAGACCCTGAGTTGCACCAAGGCCATGGTCTTTCTGTTTTGTGCTCCGCGGTACAGTTCGGCCGGGCCTTGTTCCAAGCACCATCCCTCAGGGCACAAGCGAACAAGGACCTCACCTGACACGGCTAGCGGCTGGAGCTCCCAAACCGCTTCCTGCGATACAGAGTGCGGAGAAGAGGGAAATTCCAGCTCCGCGGGGCATTGCACTCAGGAACGGGGTCACCGGCAAGAAATGCTGGCAGGGCTCCTTACAAGTGTCTGTGCTGCTGGGCCGTGTATTGTTTGGCTGGAAGGCGTAGGCTTCTCTCAGACAGAAGGAATGTCCAGCAGCATTGCAGACAGTAAGAGACATTCTCTGCAGCCAGCTCCACAGCTCCCCTTCATACCAGCAGGGAGGAACAAGCAGCTGAATATACTGGCAAGCTCGCCAAAGCAGGGTTTCCCCCACCCCCCACTGCTAAGTAAGACAGCAAATGAGGAGCCTTGCGTTGGCTTGATAACCCTTAAGGTAGTTTCTTGATGGCCCCCCAAGTGCCTCAGGCCCTGTGCATGGGAGCCGGAGCTGGTGCCACCTTCCTCTGGACACCCGGTACAGGAGGGTCGAAGACCCCAGCGAGGCCACGTGCAGGAAGTGCAGTAGCAGCAATGACCGCTTAGGCAGCCAGAGAGAACAGGCGCGAGAAGGAAATGTTTTTGAAACAACTCCAAAATCCCACCCATGGTGCATCTCCCCCATCCCAGGTTCTCCGTCCTGCCTTTGATATATGCAGCCCCAGCCTCTATTCGAGGTCACCACGCCCTAACCTGACTCCCAGACCTGCAATTCCTAGGCCTGTGTACCTGCTCACTGGTGGTGGCGTGGTCGTGCCACGTCAGGGCACTTGAACATCACAATGGGACTTGCTGGCCAGGACGCACAGAATGTTCCAGTCTCCTTCCTGGGCTGACGTACGGGGGTTCTAAGCAAACACGCCTAACGGAGCCTGTCCTCCGCTCCAGCTCCGAGCATCTTACTTCATGACCAACTCCCCCTGGTCCTCCCCGAGCGGCTGGGACTCGGCCCTCACCACGCACAGGATGCGCGGGACAAGAGGGACTTGCCGAGTAAATGCTGCAGGTGGAGTTACAGGCCCTGGCGGCCGGGTCCTCTAGCCCAGTGGTTGGCAAACTCATTAGTCAACAGAGCCAAATATCAACAGGACAACGACTGAAATTTCTTTGGAGAGCCACATTTTTTAAACTTAAACTTCTTCTAAGACCACTTCTTCAACATAGACTCACCCAGGCCGTGATATTTTGTGGAAGAGCCGCACTCAAGGGGCCAAAGAGCTGCATGTGGCTCTGGAGCCTCAAGTTTGCCGACCACGGTTCTAGGCAACCAAGTGCTTCGAACAACACAAAACCAACTTCTCCACCGCACCCGAGTGTCCAGTCCCTCTCAGGGCCCAGAGACAGTGTGCCCTCACTGACACATGGACGGTAAAACATCTCTGTAGAGTATCCTGCTGAGCACTGCATACGTGTCACCTAACCAAGTCCTCAGCATCCACCTGCATCTGACACAGAGGGAAACGGAGGCTCAGAGAGGGTATGGCACTTGCCAAGTTCGCACGGCCGAGAAGAGGCCTGTATCCAAAGGGCATCGGCTGGCAGCTTTCTCTCAGAGCAGTTCAGAAAAAAAGTTCTTTGTACTGTACTTGCCACTTTTCTGTACGTTTTGTTTCAAAATGTTAAAAAAGTATTTTTTCAGCCCAGCCAGTATGGCTCAGTGGTTGAGTGTCGACCTAGGAACCAGGTCAGGGTTCAACTCCTGGTCATGGCACATGCCTGGGTTGTGGGCTCCACTCCCCAGTGGGGGGTGTGCAGGAGGCAGTTGATCTATGATTCTCTCTCATCATTGATGTTTCTCTCTCCCTCTCCCTTCCTCTCTGAAATCAATAAAAAATACCTTTTAAAAATACATATAAAAATAAATTTATGTTTTCAACTTCCACTTCATTGGCTTTCGGTAAAACACTACTCACTCTGCACTGGCAGGTGATAAAAGCTTGGGACCATCTCACTGGTCACTGTCCCGGGCACACTTCCTGGCTTTCTCCTCCCATCTCGGACACTTCCTCCCTCACAGCGGAGACCTCTGCGCCCCAGAACCATTCCCCTCTGTGTTTTCCAGAAGGGCAAGGTGCGCTGGGCCGTGGGGCATGATGGGGAGCACTGCTCTTGGTCTGTGTGTGTCAGGTTGTGTGGACTTCACACACACACACACACACACACACACACACACACACACACACACACTCGGCTCCTGGAAGACCTAATTTTAACGTTTTCCTGCTCTGAGGCCACCCTCTGGAGCAGCGAGGGGCCGACCTGCCCGTGCGAGCCTCCCATTGTGCAGGGCACGCAAAGTCAGGATGCTGCAGGCCCGCAGGATGTGACTCAGCATCCTGTTTTCGACGTTTGGGGCGACCGGCAGCTCTGGCGCCAAACACTGAGCTGACTTCACCTCGCAGGACCAAACACCAGGTTCATGGGTGGGATGGACACACGGCATCGGCTCTCCCCGTGGGCTGCGGGGCCCACGCCCTGACTGTCCGCCCCTCGCCCTGGGCTTCCTTATGAACGCCCGATACTTATCTGGATGATCTATCAGGGTGTCCGTCAGGAATTGTGCCTCAGAGGAACTGACCTGGCGGTGTTCTAAGGACACCATGAATCAAGCAGCTGACCTTGTTTCTCCCTTTGTTTTGACTCCTAGGAAGCTCACGGCCAGATTGGTAGCCAAACTCCGGGAACTGTAGCAACATTATGCCATACACTGCACATATAAACCTCCCTATGGCTTCAGCTTATTTCCCCGCACTTTCTCCCTGTCCCATGTTTCTAATTTTATAACATATATTACTGATTTCAGAGAGGAAGTTAGAGAGAGAAACATAAATGATGGGAATCATTGATCGGCTGCCTCACACCCCCTACTGGGGATGGAGCCTGCAACCCATGGGACCTGACCGGAAATCGAACCGTGTCCCTCTTGGTTCATAGGTCGACACTCAACCACGAAGCCATGGGCCGGCCTCACTTTACTAATTTTAAATTACATTGTTTCAATGAAATTACTGAGCTGTTTCAAATCCCTTTCCCACAGAGCTATGGCTGAACCAGCACTCACAGCTACCTCTAGAAGGGAGACTTTTTTTTTTTTTTAACTTAACATGGAATCCAGCATTCGGCACAGGACCCAGGACACATACAGGCACCACGTTTACATTGGTTAAACAGATGAACAGAGTAAACTATTAGATAAAAACCGCTTCCACTACCAGATTGCTTCACAAGAGGCATTTCTCCCTCCTGCTGCGCATGGCGGAGGGGGGGGCTGCACCGGGCCGGGGGCGTGGGGAGCAGGGGCCGCAGGAAGCCGTCTTGCATATAGTTCAGTGGCCTCAACCCCAGCCTTAAAGGGCCACTCCGAAACGTCCCTGCAACAGACCTGGCCCAGAACAGGTGGGCCTGGACATCTGGGAAGTGACCAGGGATTTACAGAGGTGGCAGCTGGCCTGGCTGTCTCCAAACTGCACCGACGGTCCCTTCGCTGGTGGGAGTTCTGCCTGGGCCCAGCTTTGGGGAGACGCCTGGAGAACTCCTGGCACACAAGTGCCAAGCCCTGACCGGGAACTTCCTGCCAGCACAGGGTGGCCCCGTCGGGAGAGCACCAGGCCTTTCCACCGGGGACCTCCGACAACCTTCTTTGAAACAAAGTCTTTTTAAAAATAGCTTCAAAAGTAGCCATTCAATTAAAAAAAAATCTGCAGAAAAAAAAATACAAAACATGGTGAAAGTGGGTACAAAGTTCAGTAGAACTTGGAGGGAGTTAGGCCAAGCATTGCTTGTTTTTCCTCTTAGCTTCCACGTGGATGACCTTTTGCCTTTGTGGGAAACTGGCCTTGAGTCCACCCATGGAGGAGAAGACGGTCAGAAAGGGAGAGAGAAGGGTCCCTCACCACCATCAATGAGAGTAACTCATGGTACCACATGTCAGGCGGCGTCAGGCAAGGACGAGGCACTACACACACAACCCAAGACTCTCTGAGCCTCACAGAGACCCTCAGTGTCAGGGAGGACAGGTGGCTGGCCCAAGGTCATGATCATGCAGGTGGTCAGGGGGTGGGACCTACACCCACCCAAAGGCCCCTCGGTCGGGCACAGGCCGGCCTGCGTGACTCTGTAATCCACACAACCGTCTCACCCATATCACCCGGATGCTCAGGCTACGCCCACGGGCGGGCCAGCCAGGTTTTCTCATCAGCACATCGCCTCCACCATGGGAACCATCAACAATACCACACCCGCCCCCCGAAGAGGGGCCCCCCACAGGCCAGGCTCAGGGTCTTGCCCCCCTCCCTGGCTCCATCCCTCTGCACATCTTGAAGAAGACTCCTCCTTACTGGGATTAATCCTATTTTGATTAATCCTCTTTCTTTCTTGTGGCTTTCCCTGAAGCAGAACAACTCGTCTGGAGGCTCCAGCCCCGGGAATTTTCTAATAAGCTGTCCAAACCCAGAGATCTGACCGCATGCCAACGACGAGATCTGAGGGCGGGGTGCCTGACAAATGACCCCACTTCTCAGGGGTCAACCAGTTTGCTCCGTCTGAGGGTCAAACCCTAACACTGGCCTGGCTAGATGCCCCACAAACATCTGACCTGGCTCTTAGTGTGGGAATAAAGGAGAAACTCTTGACAGCATGCTGCAAATTTACCATGAACGATCAGAAGCACAATGTAAATGGAGTTAGCCTGTGAGTCTGAGGACTCTTATTCTTGGATTTGGAAACCATCAGCTAATCGATCTCTTCACTTTGCAAAGGAGGAAATGGGGGCCCAGAGACTTCAGCGACCTGCCTAAGGTTGCACAGCAGATGCTCTATCTCGGGACAGAACCTAGGCTTTCTGACTCCCTCACGGCTTTGTTCCATTCACTGGGAGGGTGACCACTGGTCACCAGTCTGATGAAGAGCGGGCAGGAGCATTCCTGTTACGTGCACATGCTCCCCTGGTGTGCCCAGCGTGTGGGAAGAATGAGACAGGGCCCCGAGGCACTCTTTTGAAGTCTAAGTATTAGCATTTAGAAAGTTTAATGAAACCTACTACTTGGAGCAAAATTCATTTTAAGTTAACCTTCATCATAAAGTTAATTAAGTTTCAACAAAATCAAATTAACTTCAGCTCTGTTCTCATTGGTCCCCACTCTAGGGTGAGTTTTCCAACAACGTGCCAGCTGGTGTGGCTCAGTGGTTGAGTATCGACCAGGAAGGAGGTCATGGTTCAATTCCTGGTCAGGGCACAGGCAGTGGTCGGCAAACCCATTAGTCAACAGAGCCAAATATCAACAGTACAACGATGGAAATTTCTTTTCAGAGCCAAATTTTTTAAACTTAAATTATATAGGTAGGTACATTGATATTAACTTGATTAGGGTACTCCTAAGCTGGCCTTTGCTAAAAACTCAAGGGGCCAAAGAGCCGCAGTTTGCCGACCGCTGTTCTAAGGAAAATGGGGTCCTCTGAGGAATTCCAGGTCAAGACCAAAAGGGGAGGGACTCGTGGAGGAAAAGGCAGAGCGGTAAGGGACTGACAGCTGACCACTGAAACCAGATAAAACAGAGAAGACCAGATCCTGCTGCTCTGGCCCAAACATTTGCCCGGCCAGACACGAGAAAAATGGAAAGAACTCTCATGAGCAGCTCATGCGCTTGATTTGGAAATGCCGAAAAGCAACAACAACAACAACATTCACCCCTGATCCTCACAACCATATTCTCTCCTGGGGCCCCGCCTGGCACACAACCACTCGCATCGCCTGCCAGGCGGAGGCAGCGCCCAGGACGGCGAGGGAGCCAGGAGCCGCTGCCAGCGGGGCCATCTGCTCACCAATTCCCACAGTCTGAGCGGCGCGGCTTCCAAAAGGGGATGGCCGGGGGCCGGCCGCCGTCTGCACACGCAGAGCCGGGGAGAGAGCCGGGGAACGGGCCTGCACTGCTCTGCACCGTCAGCTTCCTTCTGGGCGGGAGCTGAACGGTTCCTGAGTTTTCCAGACGGCCTTCAGAGAAACTGTCGGAATGGCAACACTGGTTCTGCACGTGTGCGTTGCCAGCTGTGTCCTAGGGGGATGCAGCCAGGTAAGGGGTGCAGAGCACGCAGTGGTGGAACTCCTCAGAGCCGGTCCAGCGTGACCCAACAGACACGACTCCTGCAGGGGGTCGGCCCCTCTAGTTTGATGCCGTGAACCAACTGACCTGAGCAGCATCGTGGGAAGACCAACCCCAGGCATGGCTCCCCAAGCCCGCCGTGGACCTGACTCTGGGAGAGGAGTCCCTGCCATCTACTGATAACCCTGCAAGGCTGTCCTTTACCTCTGTCTTAGATGGACAGCTGAGACCCACAGAGGCCCGCTGCATGAATTCGTGCATGGGTGGGGTCCGGCCAGCCTGGCCAGGGGGAGGGGACATGGGCCTGCCTGCTGGTTGAACTCCTGGTCGAGGGGATAATTTACATATTAGCCTTTTATTATATAGGCTATGCACTGAGTGGCCAGATTATTATGTGTTTGGAGATCATCATCATCTGGCCACTCAGCGTGTATCATGGGGCTTCCTTTCCTCACGAGTTCCTCTCCAGCTCCAAACGGTGAAGAGAACGGGGCCTTCTATGGCCAGAAGGGCAAATACATATTTTCACATCATAGCTGTTTTAAATATATATATTTAAGTACATATATTTGTTCTTTTAAATATATAGATTTCAGAGAAGAAGGGAGAAGGAGAGGGAGAAAGAAATCACAAAACACTACGCTATCCGCCAAAGAAGAGCAATGAAAGAAAACCAAAAATAGCTCTTTGCCCCGAAGACTATCCCAGTGAGAGATCTCTGTCCTGGCCCAGAGCCCCGAGGAAAGGAATGGGGGTAAAAGGGGGAAAGAGATTTTGACTCTAGGTCAGGGCTAGAGGGAGGCTGGGGCAGGGACCCGGGCGCCTGCTGCTGCTCAGAAGGCCCCGCACGGTGGTCACAGTGACAGCCCTTCTCCCAGTGCTGCCCCTCCACAGACCACGCCTCCCTCCCTGCCTCCGAGCCTCTGCACCACGGCCCGTGACTGCCCCCACTTGGGAACCTGGTTGGCTCCAGCCTGCGGGCCCTGGCCAAGACCCTGAGCTACCAAAAACACCATGTCAAAGAGTCAACGTGTCACCGTCGCTGGTCTTTCCTGGAGCATCACGTAGAAACGAGAGCCCAGCGATGGAGAGATGGCATCTCTGTGATTTCTGCAGGCTGTGGTTTGCCCTACAGGCATAGGATGTTTACAAGTCACGTGTGCCACAATAAGAGCATTTTCCTTCCTTTCCCTCAAACACGCAGAAGCTTCACCCACGGCCTGAGCATACTCCTGTTCGGGTGTTAACCGGGGAACGTCCTGCTTCTGATCCCAGATTTCCTTTTCCAATTCATTTCCTCCTCCTCACAAGATGAAACTTTTTTTTTTTTTAAAGGACAATGTCCCTGAAATGTTTACGCCTCTGAACTGAAAGAGTCAGAGTTTAAGAATGGTTCCCTGGCACACAAGCTTACATTATATAACCAAGCGCTGGATCTTCTGCAAACCAGCAAAATAGCCAAAGGGGAAAACCTTAATTTGGGAGGCAAAGGCAAACAAAAATGCTTTTGGTGTCTACTATGGAATAAAGCAACGGAGGAGTATGGATAGCTTCAGGGATTTTTGTAATGAGCATAGCTAAGGAATTCTCACAAGCACCGAAAAAACAACAACAAAAACACACACCTTGAATTAATAAACTTAGAGGGCTGAATGTCTGTTTCAAATCAGCCATGTCCTTACCTCAAAAGAAAGATCCTCCCAAAAGCAGGATAGAAATGTGAGAGTATATCACATGATTTTTTTTTTTAAGCCAAGGGGAAAGTATGTAATGGTAAAGCAAGGGCGAGGATAGTGGCAATTCTTTTCCTTCTTTTCTAAACATTATGTAATGCTGGTAGAACTGTTTATAATTAAGGTGCTACTAAAAAGAAAAATAATGTATCCTATTTTGAGGGTTCTCCATTTTGGACAAAAAAACAACAAAGTGTATTTCTTACCTGCTTGAAAGAAGACTTCAGAAGGAAAACGAAAAGCCTTACCTGAGGTTTAACTTGCGATCTTCATCGCTGCCAGCCTCCAGCTACAGAGAAGAGAGAGAAAGTCAAATCGCAGACAGAGCACCTAGCCTGCGACACGAGTCCCACGCTCTCTGCTCTGGTGTCTGAAGAAGAGACGGACAGACGTCCAGGAAACCTGGCAATTTCTAAACAGCCGCACCCTTTCCTCGCCAAGCCTGCTCGCTGTTCCTCGGGGTCATTCCCACGGAGGAATTCACAAGTTCCCCAATGTTTACCCACATTCCTTCCACGGCGCCTTGGATCAATATCTGCTAGCGGAACGTTGCTATCTGGCATTGCTGCGCAAGGCCCTCTGCAGCCCTCCGTTCTCAACTTTCCTGGGAGGGGTGGGTGGTGGATCTTATCCTGTTTTTCTGTTTTAAGGGAGGGGGGCTGTGTTTTCAGAGAATCCATTTCCTCCTTCAAGCGAGGCCGGTGGTCTGCAAACTCATTAGTCAACAGAGCCAAATATCAACAATACGACGACTGAAATTTCTTTTGAGAGCCAAATTTTTTTAAACTTAAACTATATAGGTAGGTACATTGTTATTCACTTAATTAGGGTATGCCTAAGCTGGCCTTTGCTAGAAACTCAAGGGTCCAAAGAGCTGCAGTTTGCCGACCACTGAGCTAGGCCATAACTGAGTGATCAATACCGTTCTAAGCCTCAACAGACAGGTTTTAAAAAACAACCAACCCACTCTAGGCAAGTCTTTTCACAGTGAACGGTGGCCAGGATCAGGCTGTGTCTGTGGGTCTGAAAAGCTCTTGGTGATCCTCAAAAAGGCTTACTTGTTGAATATAAAACCTTCTGGGCGATTGATTGATGTATATACATGAAAGAAGGGAACATTTAATATTTCCTAAAAGTTCAAAGGCCAAGAGGGGAGGCTCCAAAAGTAACCATGATTAAGCCCCAACTGTAATTTTTCTTTCTCCCCACTCCCACCCCCCAATCTCACGTTCAAGGAGAGAACTGAAATGAGAATACACACACACTCACACACACACACACACACACACACACACACATATCAAACAACAGCACCATTGTAGGGAGGGGCCTGGGCAGCCAGGGACACACGCCGGAGGGTTCTGGAGCCCCTTCATTTTATTAACTGTATTTATTAAGTATATAGAAGTAGGCACAGGCATGCACTGGTGGCAAGTTCTCACACTCCCTGCTCCATACGGAAGCAGCAGACAAATCAAGGAGCGCTCTGCTGGCAGCAGGGCTGTGAGGTTGGGTTTCGAAGTGAAGCATAAGCCAAACCGCTACCACCACCACCACCACCACCACCACCACCACCACCACGGGCTTCGGAGAGAAGGCTGGGTCTGACAATGTTTCCAGAAGGAGACCCTAGGCAATGGCTGGAGCCTTGTTGTGGAGGGTGCTACTGGCATCTAGTGGGTAGAGGACAGAGTGCTACTGAACAGCCTACAATGCGCGAGACAGCCAGCCCCTCACAACCAAGATTTCTCAGGCCCTGCGCTCACCGGTTTGGCTCAGTGGATAGAGTCTCGGCCTGAGAACTAAAAGGTCCCAGGTTCGATTCCTGCCAAGGGCATGTACCTTGGTTGCGGGCCCATCCCCAATAGGGGGTGTGCAGGAGGCAGTGGATCGATGTTTCTAACTCTCTATCCCTCTCCCTTTTTCTCTTTAAAAAAAAAAAATCAGTAAAATATATTTTTAAAAAAAGAATTCTCAGGCCCCAATGCCAGCAGTGCCAACGTACAGAAATCCTGACCGAACCTCCCCAAACAAAACTGGAGATTTGCCCGTGAAAATTAGTCATTGTGAATGTCTGTCAAGCATAACGTGATGATCCATTCCTGAAGGTTATTTGATTTATCTGCTCTGGTGCTCTCTACCTGTCCTCACGGAGGAATGAGACGAGGTGAACCTGAAAATGCTGTGAGTGAGATAGTGAAAGGTGGGGGTGGGAGGAGAGAAAACAATCAAAAGTGTGAGGAGCGTTGCTCGGCTTGCCAGGCCGCGACCTCCCTCCGTTCCCACGCCACTCGGCAGCACAGGCTGGACCAGGAAACAGCTGCCCTGCGTCTCTCTCACTCAAAGAAGAATTCTGGTGAATGAGGAAGTGATCTGGGGGTAGATACTTCAAGACCATTGAATTCTCTCTCTCTTTCTCTCTGATTCTAGGGATAAAAGGCAAGGGAAGGTCAGTCTGACAAACCACATATGTCAAAAGAGCATACACAAGAGGGAACTCGGCCCTTTTGAATGAGTCGAGGCCCAGAGAGAGGAAGTAGCCTGAGGGAGGCCAGGCCGGAGGCAGAGCCGCTGGCCCCAGTCTCTCTGGCCCCAGCCTGCTCGCTCTCTGTTCGGTCCTGCCTCCTCTCCATGCCTCCTCCCACCTGAAGCCTTCCTTCCAGGAACTCTCCCTGCCTCGGCCGGCTCGCTGGGCGACCCATGCTCTGCCGGACTTCAATCCAATGGAAGCTGGCTGAGGAGGAGTCTGTGTTTACCAGGGCCTGTCACCTTGGGAAAAATCATGCTTCATAGAACCACGTAAAATGCCTCTAGTGGAAAAACCCCAAATGTCCAATAAAACGGGGTGCATCTCCACCACGGAAATAAAAAGGAATGAAGTGCTGGCATGTGGCACGATGTGGGTGAGCCTTGAGAACATGAGGTAAGTGATAGTCACCAAACATAAAAAGACCACATACTCTATCATCCCACTTATAGGACAGGCCCAGAATAGGCAAATCCATAGAGACAGGAAGTGCATTAGTGGTTGTCTAGAGCTGGTGAGAGCAGCGTGGGGGGGGTCAGGGATCGGGGAGGGAGGCTCTGGGTGAGGGCTAAGGGTGGGGGCTTCTTTCCAGGGTGATGAAAATGTTCTGGAATTAGACAGATGTGATGATCGCTCAACCTTGTGAAATACCCTCATATACACGTTCGACGGTGAACTGATGGCATGTGAATTAGGCCCAGGCTGTGAGGCCCTTCCTGGAGCTGAAGCCTTCCCTCCTCTCACGTCATTTTTGGGAAGGAAACACGAGATTAAGTGCACAGAGGCACTGGGTCAACGGCAAGGCAGCTGTGATGGGAGGGCAGATGTCTCTGTGGACAGGACAGAAGCTGCTAGGACTGCAGCCTGACTTCCAGGTTCTTCTCGGCGTGCAGAGGAGGCACTGTTAGAATCTTCTGTCTGTAGCCAAGATAACTCATCGGCAGCCACTCTGAGAATGTCCCTGCCAGTCCCAGCAAAACAGGACAAAGAGCTCCCCGGCCGATGGGACAGACAGGGCCGCGTAAGCCAAATACAGGCCCCCCAGTCTCTGTCTCTCACAGTCACACACACACTCTTCCGTGCTCTCCTCAACTTCCCCCGCAGAGAAGGGGCCACTTCCTGGGCCGGTGGGGCTCCTCCCCCTCCAGCCTCCTCTCCCTTTTCCAGACAGTGCCGGGTCTCCTCCTCCAGCCGCTCCACTCAGCCTGGCCATGGAGGGGAGTTTCCACCGGAGGCCTGGACTGGTTCTCCAAGAGAAGGTGAGCATGGGGAGAGACAAGAGCCTCAGCCCCACGGCTGCAGCAGTGACCTGTTCAGAGGGCCCAGGCCCAGCCTGGCACCGCCTAGGAGGCTCAGAGGACCGATTCCCCAACCGACCCCGGAACAAGCCACACACCCAGGCCGGGCCACACACAGGCCCACAGAAACCCTGCAGGGCAACCATGCATCCCCAGAATGCATCTGTGCAGCCAAGGAAACCCCAGCATCGGCCTCTGCCTCAGGGCCAGATGCATGTAAACATGCAACCCCCCGCTCCCCCCAGTGATAGGACAAGGAAAGACCCAGGCTGGGCTGCACACAATGACATGACACACGGTCATTGCCACGGGGACACGGGCACAGCCACTGACCCCGGGAGCGTGCCGTCAGGGGGACAATCTCACACAGTCACAGGGCGCCCGGCGGCCTCTCGCACAGCATCACACGGGCAGTTTCCGGAACACAGGCCACAGTCACAGGCAGCGAAAGTCACACACACACACAGCCTCACAGGCACATGGCCAGGCGCTCAGGGGAAGGGCCGAGACCAGCCACGGGGTCACACATCTCAGAACCCGCCTCTCACACAGTCGCCCCATTAGGTGTCCCAGGCCCACATCCGGCCTCCTGCACAGTCACCCCCAGGCTGGGGTCACACACAGACAGCTTCACTGCACAATCAGCCCCAGTCGGGGTGACATCCACACATACAGTCACCCCCAGGCTCGGGTCACGTCACACACAGTGTCTGCACAGTCACCCCCAGGCTGGGGTCACACACCCACAGCTTCACTGCACAGCCAGCCCAGTCGGGGTGATACCCGCACATACAGTCACCCATCCACATACACAGTCACCCTGAGACGGGAGTCACACCCCAAACACAGTCACCCTCAGGTCTTGCAGTCACCCTCAGACGGGGCCACAACTTCACACAGTTCCGCGCACACAGTTACACAGACACACACACACAGACACACACATAGACATAGACACACACAGACACACACAGTTACACACACACACACATAGACACACACAGACACACATATAGACATAGACACACACAGACAGACACACACACACACAGAGACACACATAGACATACATACACACACACACACACACACACACACACACACACACACACACACACACGCCCTGCGTCCGGCCGCCCCGGCGGGTCGCACAGCGCCCCCCGCCGCAGGCCCGGCGCTCGCCGGCCGGGAGCCCTCCGCCCGCACTCGCGGCCCAGGCCCGGCGCGGCGGCCCGGGCTCACCTCGCTGTTGCTGGCGGAGGAGGCGGCGCTGGGCGTCGGCGAGCGCTGCAGGGTCACCAGGGCCATGGCTGCGGCGCGGCGCGCGGGGCCGCCGAGGCCTCGGGCTAAGCCGCCGCCGCCCGGGCCGGGCCCGGGGCGCTCCTGGAGCCGCGCACCGGCGGCCGGGCCGAGCCGCGCCGGGCCGGGCCCGCCCCTCCCCGTCCGCGTCCCCCGCCCCGCCCCCGCCTTCCGCCTCCCCCGCCGGCGCGCGCCGGCCGGAGCGGGGGCGGGCGGGGCGGGGCGTGGGGCGGCGCGCGTGCGCGTGCGCGTGGGGCGGGGCGCGTGCGCGGTGCGCGGCGCGCGGGAGCCACGGCGACGGGGAGGCCCCGGCTGGCCCGCCGATCACGTTCCCCGCGCGCCCAGCACACGCGCACGCGCACGCGCACGCGCACGCGCACGCTCGCCCGGCCCCCTGGACATCAAGTCCGGCTCCAGAGGCCCGGGGGCTGCACGGGCGGGGAAACTGAGGCCAGGCGGCCAGCAAAGCCGAGACTAACCCGGAGAGGGTTGGGAGGCAAAGAATGAAAGCCTCCTGGATCCCTGCCCAGCACCCCACAGGCAGTCTTTGCAGAAATTCATTCATTCATTCATTCATTCATTCGTTCATTCCACAGGCAGTCTTTGCAGAAATTCATTCATTCATTCGTTCGTTCATTCATTCATTCCAGAAATAAATTCATTCATTCGTTCATTCATTCATTCGAAACATCGATTTGTTGTTCTACCTGAATGGATCGTGGGGCAGGGGAGCGAAGGGAGGCCAACACCTAGGCTGCTGTTGTCACCCTGGGAAGAGGTAGCCATTCATTCCTTGATGAACCATTGACTGAGCACCTCCCGTAAGGCGCGGCGTGCTGAACCGTGAGCAAAATAGATTAGGACCACCCTCGGGGATTTCACAAAAGTGCGTCAGTCACCTTGTAGGGGCCCTTCCTTACCTGGAGCTTCGCTTTCCCTGTTGCCCGCAGCCCGAAAATATTAAGTGGAAGGTTTCAGAGATGAACAATTCATCATAAGCTTTAAATTGTACGCCCGTCTGAGTATCGGGATGAAATCTCAAGCTGCCCCGCGCGGTCCTGCCAGGACATGAATCATCCCTTTGTCCAGAGTCGCTCCCGGCCTGTTGGTCACTTAGTAGCCGGTTATCAGATCAACGGCTTCAGTATCACAGTGCTACTGTTTGAGTGACCCTTATTTTACTTAATAAGGGCCCTGAAGTGCTAGGATAGCGATGACCACACTTCGGACGTGCCAAAGAGAAGCCTGAAAACACTTCCTTTAAGGGACAAGGTGAAGGAAAGAAAGAAAATTGTACGCTGAGGTTGCTAAGACCTAGGGCAGTGGTCGGCAAACCGCGGCTCGCGAGCCACATGCAGCTCTTTGGCCCCTTGAGTGTGGCTCTTCCACAAAATACTGCTGGGACAGTCTATGTTGAAGAAGTGGCATTAGAAGAAGTTTAAGTTTTTAAAAATGTGGCTCTCCAAAGAAATGTCAATCGTTATACTGTTGATATTTGGCTCTGTTGACTAATGAGTTTGCCGACCACCGACTAGAGTTAAGAACGGCTCTTCCATCCATGGGATTGTGAAGCAGGAATAAGAAATTTGTGCTAGTTTCGTTGTCGCACTTCAAACTGCAAAAATTATAGCCACAGAGTGTGGTAAGTGCTTAAAAAAGATGGAAAGACATTAAATTTGAGGAGGTGGGGCATGAACAGAAAAAATGTGGTGCCAGCAAGCACTGACCCCCAAGTAAGACTGACCCCCAAGCAAGAGACCCCTCAAATGAGTAAACAACAAACTATTCACTGCAAGTAAGAGATGGTTTTACACAGATTCAGGCTTGAATGTTATCATCTCACATCATTACAAGAAAGATAAGTACAATTATATATATATATATATATATATATATATATATAAATTTTTAAAAATATATTTTATTGATTTTTCACAGAAAGGAAGAAAGAGGGATAGAGAGTTAGAAACATCGATGAGAGAGAGTCATCGACCAGCTGCCTCTTGCATACCCCCTACTGGGGATGTGCCCGCAACCAAGGTACATGCCCTTGACCCGAATTGAACCTGGGACCTTCCAGTCTGCAGGCTGACACTCTATCCACTGAGCCAAACCGGTTTTGGCAATAAGATACATTGAGAGAGCAAGAGAGAGACCACATTCACACATCTTTTATTACAGTATACTATGATAATTATTCTATTTTATTATTAGTTATTGTTGTTAATCTCTTACTGTGCCTAATATATAAATTAAACTTTATCATAGGTATGTAGATGCAGGAAGAAACATAGCATAAAAAAGATTTGGTGCTATTCAGTTCCAGACATTCACTGGGGGTCTTGGAACTTATTCCCTATAGATAAAGGGGTGACTACTATACGAGGCACATTTTCAAAATTATTTTGCTAATATTTTTAAGTGAATCCTTCTATGTGTCTAGAAACCCAGGGTCAACTGAGCATAAGTGAATCGGGAAATTTTGGGTAGAAATAAGTGATAAAGATTTATTCAAGGGCCTTAGGGTTTGCAAACTGGAAACACAGCTAGGCAAAAACCCAGAAACATTCCAAAGAGGAAAGTTAAAACTTCTTATAATGAAAAGTACATTCTTGAGAAGACTCAGTCCTGCATTCTTAGCCCTAGGATCGGTCCAGCACCATTATCAGTCAGAGGATAGGCAGTTTGGGTGCCAGATGGTCTGGATACGTGAGCACTTTGGTGGGTGACCACAGGGTAATCTGGAGGTCTGATGTATATCCAGGCATTGGCCCAAGACTGCAAAGTTCATAAGTTCAGGTTCCCAGGCTAGCTAAAACAAATAGAGAATCATTTCCTCACACTTTAACCTAACTTGATTTCATCATTTAGCAGCTTGACTGTAGTGACTCCATTTTATTTCTTCTACTGGCTCCTCACCAGTCAATTCTTTGGGGGCAGCGAGGTCAGGAAAGCCTTTCCTGAGAACCACTGGCAAGCATTAGGGGGCGCTTTAGAAAGCTCTGGCTGCTGCAGAGAATGGATTGTGGGGCAGGGGCAGGGAGGGAGACCAACACAGAGGCTGCTGTTGTCATCCTGGGAAGAGGTGGCCAGTATAGGGACACTGACTAAGATACCAAGGAGAATCAGTCAAGGTACTGGCTTGACTCGGTAATAGAAAGCTTTTCTTTCATCCCAAATCCCTTCGTTCCCCCACCTCAGTCTCCACGTGCACATTGCACAAACACCCCCACATGCAGTGGTCCAATCCTCCTCCCCAACTTAGCAAACTGGCTCCACCATCCTTCTCACGAATCAACCAGAAACCTAGGCAGCTCAGTTTGCCTCTATTAAGAACAGCAAGTTGCCTGTCCAGCATTGCTCAGTGGTTGAGCGTTGACCTATGAACCAGAAGGTCACGGTTCAATTCCTGGTCAAGGCACATGCCCAGGTGGCCGGGTGCAGGAGGCATCCATGAGTCTCTCTCATCATTGATGTTTCTAACTCTCCCTTGCCCTTCCTCTCTGAAATTAATTTAAAAAATATATATATATATATATATATATAATTTTATTTTTTTTACAAAAAGAACAGCAAATGATTTGCTGTCTGCTGGGCCGTTATGCAGAGTAATTTGCCAGGGTGTTGAGGGATGTGGCTTATTAACATCTAAATGTCTTCCGTGCATGCTCCAGGGTCGCCTCCTACAGGGAGATCAGATATCCCTTATCTGTGCTCCTGCAGTCCCTGTGTCTGTTCCTGGGTTAGGCCTCTTTCTTTATTTCCTGTCACACTGTTCTGATTCTTATTTCGTGGATGAAGAAATTGATGCCTGGAGTGGTTAAGTCACACCTCCAAGGTAACTTAGCTAGGGAGTGATGAAGCTGGGGTTTGAACCCAAGTTTTTCTACTTTAGAATTCAAGCGAAAGACAGGGTTTCTTCCAGTACAGCCTGGGGGCGGGGGTGGGGGGGTGGGGAAGGAAGCGGGAATAGAGTCAAACCGTGGAAGCCATCAGTATAATATATGCAAAATGCAGTATATTTAAATGAATTAATATTGGTAAAGTTCTTAGAACAAGCCAGGCACAGATGTAAATAAATGAAATAGGATATCCAGTCGTAAAAAAGGGCTTGAGTTCTCTGGCTGGTTTGGCTCAGTGGAAAGAGCGTCAGCCTATGGACTGAATGGTCCCAGATTCGATTCAGATCAGGGGCATGTACCTTGGTTGCAGGCACATCCCCAGTGGGAGGTGTGCAGGAGGCAGCTGATCAATGTTTCTAACTCTCTTTCCCTCTTTCTTCCTCTTTGTAAAAAATTAATAAAATTTCTTTTTTAAAAAAGGGTGCGGGGGCTTGAGAGCCCTAAATGGTTTGCTCAGTGCTTCGAGCGTCGACCCCCGACTGAAGAGTCCCGGGTTTGGTTCCTGTCAAGAGCAGACTCCATCCCTGGGGCGTGTGAGAGAGGCAACCAATGATGTGTCTCTCCCACATCAATGTTTCTCGCTGTCTCTCCCTTCTCCTCTGTCTACAAATCAATAGAAAAACACATCCTCAGGTGAGAATGAACAAACAGTGGAGAAAAGCAGGCTAAGGCGAGAGGGTGAGGAGGGGGCTGTTTAGGCAAGTGGCCAGGGAGCCTCTGGGCCAGGTGACATCGGAGCAGAGGGATCACACAGACACCCCCACCAGGTTGATGTCAAGACGCTGGAATCTGCCAGCTTCAAACTGGCCTTCCGAGTTAGGAATAAGGGCAGGCACTTCCTTTGCCTGAGGGCTTACTTCCTTCTTTTGTGAAGGGGAACTCCTGTGCCTAAAAGGTTTGCTGGAGCCTTATTTCATGGCTTGGTTATGAGCTGAAGTTCTAACCCCCAGGACCTGTGAAGGTGACCTTATTTGGAAGTAAGGTCTGGGCAGATGTCATCATGGAGTTGAGATGAGGTCATTAGGGCGGGCCCCAGTCCAATATGACTATGTCCTCACCAAAAGGGGGAGTTTGGACGCAAAGACAGAGACACAGGGTCATCACCATTGGAGGTTGGAGTCTCGCTGTCACCATCCAGGGAACAGCCTAGATTGCCAGCAGCAAACCCTAGAAACCGGGAGAGAAGCCTAGGCCTCCGAAGGAACCAACCCCGGCCTCCAGATCTGTGAGGCGACCCATTTGTGTGGTCTGAGCCACCCAGTCTGTAGTTCTTTCCTAACGCAGCTTCAGGAAACAAATACACCTAAACACTCAACTCCATGCAGGCACGGAGGCTCTGAGCAGAGGTAGGACTTAAACCCAGGCCAACCTGACCTCAGAGCCCATGTCCAGGTTCCTGGCATTTCTTGCCCGGGAGGTGACAGTTCGGACACGCCCTCCGGGTTCAGGGAATGGTGTGTGGGACGTGAAGCCTTGGCCTCTTGGTCCGTGGTGTCTAGATGTCACCAGTATCCAGGGCTCCTGTGAAGGCCTCTCTCTGGACAGGTGGATGGGTCCCAGCAAACCCATAGGCCATGGGCAAACCGTGGCTCGCGAGCCACCTACGGCTCTTTGGCCCCTTGAGTGTTGTAACACCACTTCTTCAAAATAGACTCACCCAGGCCAAAAAACAGCTTCTGCTCACGGGCCACACAGTTTCAATCACACTGTACGGGCGCCCGCACACGGCATTTTGTGGAAGAGCCACACTCAAGGGGCCAAAGAGCCCCATGTGGCTCGAGAGCCGCTGTTTGCCGACCACTGCCTTAGGCACAGTGATTCCATTTCTTAAGACTTGACCCCAAGGTCATCATTAGACACGTGTGCCCAGGGTCACAGCCAGGACACCTGTGAAGCATCCATCTTACATAAACACTGCTGTTTGACATTTTAACCCTGCTATTTGGCTTCTGTAAGTGCTTGTTTGCTTAAATAATAAGAAAAATAAGACTACTCCCACTTCGGAGAGGCCATTAAACCTTCCCTGGACTGTGTTATCAGTCCTGGCACCAGGCCAGGCCTTTGGTTGAGGTCTCAAGGCCCCAGCATATAGGGGCTCTCTAAGAACTTGCCAAAATTGAGACGTCTGGTCATCTTATTTATCCACCTAGCGTCCCAGAATGGCACTGGGCTGGCCGGGGGAGCTCTGTCCAGTACCTCTGTCCTCCCCTCCGCTGCTGCCAAGAGGATCACCCCTGCCACCCTCTGCAGGCCAGGAAACCACCCTCCCTCCCCCGGGGTGGCAGCAGAAAGAGAGAAGAACGAGGATCGCCTCCAGCTGGCCCGGGAGACAGGCCTGCCTGTGCCCATCAGCCCTCCAAGAACCCCCGCCCTCCCCTCCCTTCCTCCGAGGGCTGGGCACAGGGGCCTGGGATCAGCCAGAAAAGTCAGGCAGCTTTTCAGGGACAGGGAGTGAGGGGAGAGGAGGGGAGAGGAGGTCTCCCCACCTGGCCCCGGCCCGGCCCCTGCCAGCAGCGCAGCGCCAAGCCATGCCCTGTCTATAACTCCGGACTTTGACCCTGCACTCCAGTCCAGGCAGAGGACTGAGGACGGGACACCCCAGAATCAGGAGCCTCCCGTCGGGAGACAGGACCCTGCACCCTCAGCAGCGGCCGCATTTCTCCGGAAGTTTGGCACACCAGGTGAGTGGGTTTTTGTTTTTGTTTGTTTGTTTGTTTGTTTGTTTTGGGGTGAGAGGAACAGTAGAACTTGTGTTCTCCCGGTGTCCACAGAGACGGCTCCACTTTAGAGCCTGTGGCAGGGACCTCAGGTAAGCATCTTCGCCTTTCTAAGCCTCAGTTTCCCCATCTGGGAGATGGGATCCTCACCCGCCTCGTACAGGGTTGAGCTGAGGATTCAAACCGGTGATTCATGTAAAGTGCTTAGCACAGAACCAGGCGTGTAGCAAGTACTCCGTCCACGGTCATTACTATTTGGAGGGCGAGGAGCTGGCAGCCTGGCTGTCCAGCGTTGATCAAACCTGTTCTGTTTTAAATATAAACTCTGAAAACACCCATTTCCCTAGAAGTAACCCTGGGGCCCAACTTGGAGGCGCTAATCATGTTCATTCAAATACCTACACCCCTCCCCCTGCTCCCCCCAACTTGCTGATTTTTTTCGGGACAATCTTTCCTATTCTTTGCTGAGCTCCGTGGCCATCCAAGGCAGGAGCTGCCTCAAGCTACTTTCTAGGGAAAAGGGAGAGTTTAGGGTAAGAAACACGGGACCAGCAGAGAGTGTCTGTATTGCCGGCCGCTCGGTGCAGAAAGCGCAGGTCTGAACGCTGGCCCACCCTGGCTGGGCGGCCGAGGGAGAGTGGCCTTCTCTCCCTGCACTGCAATTTCACTTCCGTAGAACCTTCCAGAGCAGGTGAGAGGATTAGTGAGAGGATGTCTGTCGTGCATCTACCTGTGTCTGGCAAGCGGCCGATGACCAAAATGGTTGCCTTTCTTCTCCGTCCCTAAATAGACATTATAATTAGTCCCCCACACACAAAGCTACTATAATCAGGGTCCCCTTTGATTCACTTACTTTATTAAGATAATTGATGTAGGACAGACATGTTTCCTCTTCCCTTCTAGGCCTGTCACCAGCACACTAAACATTCCTGCAATTGTTGTGTTGATGTGGGGTTTGTTTTGTTTTTTCCTCCCCCCCTCCCACTCCCCAATGTAGGAGATTGAAACATTGGGGTTTCTCTCCACCTGTTTGACCTTCAGATTTTTCACGTGTGAGTCAGGCTGGCCTGGACCCCGCTTCTTACCAGGGGCTGTCGGAGGCTCAGTTGCCTCCTCTGTAAAATGGGCATAAGGATAATCCCAAGGGTTGGAAGAAGGTTATAAAGTAGGTAAAGCATGTGAAGTTCTCGGCATAATCCTAGGAGTGGAATCTAGCAGCTGCTGCCATGGCTGTTTCTCTCCACGTTGTAGTTCTTTCCTGGATGTGACCTGTTCCTGCCTTTCACGGGGTCTTTTTACCCCAAGACCCTACAACTCTCTCTTTTTTTTTTTTTTTTAAATACCCGAGAATATGTTTGTAATGGTTTTTGAGAGATGGGGAGGGAGAGAGAAACATTGATGTGAGAGAGAAACATCCATAGGTATGCCCCGACTGGGGATTGAACCTTCCACCTGGGTATGTGTCCTGACCGGGAATCAAACCTGCAACCTACATGGGACGATGCTCCAACCAAGCCAGGCTGGCGAAGGCCCACAGATCTGCTTCCACCAAGGTGTGACTTCAGCTGCCTCCCTCCTCTTCCCCCAGCCTCAGTTTCCCCATCTGCAGGAGGACCTCTTGCTCACCTTTGGAATTTTACACACGACAGAACCTGAGCCCCTCGCTGGGACTCATCCCTTTGCCCTGCCAGCTGGTACCGGAAGTTACTCTGGGACCAACACCCCTGACCACCTCCCCCTCCTGCTCTTCTCTTGGACGTGTGACACCTCACCTCCCCTGAGGCTGAGTTTGTTATCCGACATGCCACGTGCCTCCTGTTCGAAGCCCCTTTCTCCCTGCCCAGAAACTCTTTTTTTTTTTTTTAATAAATATATTTTATTGATTTTTACAGAGATGAAGGGAGAGAGACAGAGAGCCAGAAACGTCGATGAGAGAGAAACATCGACCAGCTGCCTCCCGCACATCCCCCACCGGGGATGTGTCTGCAGCCAACATACATGCCCCTGACCGGAATTGAACCCGGGACCCCTCAGTCCGCAGACCGACGCTCTACCACTGAGCCAAACCGGTTTCGGCCCAGAAACCTTTTAAGAGTTTTCAGACAACTCTCTTCTCTCATCTCACATACTTCTATAAGCAGCTCCTTCCCCACCCCCCCCCCCCCCCCCCCCAGTTACTCACTGGTTTTCTGGGTGACATGAGAAGGAGAAAAACTTGGGCCCTAGAAAAAGCAGAACTGGGATTCCAGTCTCTCTCCCCCTCCCCCCACAACCCCCCTTAACCTCCCACCCCCGCCCGCTTCTTCCAACTCCCTGCTGTGACTTCTAATAACCTGCTCTCTCCCAGCCTCCGCTGCCTCATCTATGAACTGTGGACAAGGATAATCCCCGGTTTAACTTATGAGCTGCCTAGTGCTTTACAAGTATTTTCTCTTTTGCTCCTCTGAGAACTTCATTCATTCATTCATTCATTCATTCATTCATTCGTGAGTCCTTGCTACGGGCCAGTCCTGCCTGTGCGAGGCCATGGGGATGGAGCAGTAGACAAAAGTCCCCGCTCTCCTGGAGCTGATATTCCGGTGTGGAGACCATCGGCAGGGAGCTGTGTGAACCCGCAAAAGTTTATGGAAGGGGAAACTGAGGCTGTGACAATGAGCACCTTACTCCTCCCAGTTTGCCACGGGACCCTCCTGGTGTTAACACGCAGACCCCACATCTCGGGGGGGGGGGGGGAGGCTAGCCACCCTTGCTCAGTCAGGTGATGTAACTTGTCCAGGGTCACACCATGGGTCCGAGCCAGAGCCAGCTGGGAACCTGGGTGTGTCTGACCCTGCCACTTCCCCAAGCCCTGCCCCCTCACGGATTCTCTGTGGGTAATTTGGACAATACAGAAAAGCCCTCCATCCCTGCCTTCGTATTGTTAATGTGCAGAGGTGCTCCACTCTCTGGAGGTTAGTATGCAAAGACAAGTCAGAAGGCCCAGAGAGGGGAAGTCACTTAGCCAAGGTCACACAGCAAGGCGGAAGCGAAGCCAGGTCTGACCCTCCCTTCTTCCTCTCCCCTCCTCCACACCCAATGTCCTCACTTTTGTCATTTCCAAAGGGCTGAGGGGCTGGAGGAGGGGGCCATGCATTGAGGGCCTCCTCGTGCCAGGCGCGGTACCAGGAACAGCTGGCATGCTGCTCATTTAATCCTCGAGACCAGGTCCCTCCTGTTTTATTGGTGAGGAACGTGCAGGAGGAAGTGGGGGTCTCTGGGAGGATGCGAGTCTTTTGTTTTGGCGTTTTTGCCTTCCACTTGCTGCAGAAATCCTCACAGAGCACGGTTTTGGTGGCCCGGAGCCGTTTCCTCTTTTACAAAACTAGGCCGAACTGAGAATGTCCTGCCGGTCAGGGCCGCAGGCAGGCGGGGAGCCAAGGCCTGTGGGAGAGAGTTGTGAGTAAAGAGGAGGGAAAGTTGAATTTGGCCCTTTTAGGCACAAATGTCCCCTTGTTCTGCCTCAGCGGGAGCCAGTAGAATGTTTCCCTGCTGTGCAGGGGCCCAACCAGCCTCAAGGTCAAAAGCTGCTAGGCCTTTCTAAACTCCTGAGGGCCCAGGCAGCCTCGCACCCAGGGCAGGCCGTGAGGGGGTGCGCCGGAGGACCTGAGTTCTGAGGCCAGCTCTTTGCTGAGCGGATGCAGCTCATTCGCTTACAGCTGCATCCACTAGCGGCCAGCCCGGCACACAGTAGGTGTGCAAAAAGCGCGCGGGCATTTACTTGAAATGAAATCCCAGCATCACTCCTTCCTGGCTCTGTTACTCTCTCTGAGCCTCAGTTTCCTCATGTGGAAAGTGGAGCCAGTAACACTAGGCCCTCCTTCACAAGAATGTTGGGAGAGTTTCAGGAAATGACGGGAGGTGCTTAGCACCGAGGCTAAACGTTTTACATGTGCCATCTTGGTAAATCTTCCTTCTACCCTCCGAGGCACGAGTTCATGTCCCCATTTTCCAGAAGAAGACATTGAGACTTGGGATGCGTCTTGCCAAAGGTCAATGGCCAGCAGACAGCAGAGCTGAGATTTGAGATTTGAAGCCAGAGCCCATTGTTCTAACCATTAGACTCCCAAGCCTAGAGGTAGCCAGGTACTTGGCCTGCGCCCTTTAAAATATGGTTTTGTTTTTGTTTTGTTTTGTATTTCAGAGAGAGGAAGGCAGAGGTAGAGAGGGACAGGAACATCAACGATGAAAATCACGGATCGGCTGCCTCCTGCACACCCCACACTGGGGATTGAGCCCACCACCTGGGCATGTGCCCTGACTGGGTATCAAATCTTGCCCTACTGTTTCATGGGCAACCACTAAGCCACACCCACCGGGGAGGCTTCCCACAAAAAGTGGTGTCACTCACCTGCTGTGTGACCTTAGGCTTCACCTCTCCATGTCTGCTTTTCTCTTCATCAGGGTCATGGCGAGGACTGAGGGTTAAAAGGGCCTGGCAGTGTCCGCCACTCGCTAAGCCTCCAGTGGGTGGTGGTGATGGTGGTGATGGTGATGGCGATGGCGATGTGATGGAGATGGCGATGGAGATGGGGATGGAGATGGAGATGGAGATGATGGTGATGATGGCACACCTCCACCCTTCCGCCCTGCAGGCTGGCACCATGCGCGTGGTGGTGATCGGCGCGGGCGTCATCGGGCTGTCCACCGCCCTCTGCGTCCACGAGCGCTACCACTCGGTCCTGCAGCCGCTGGCCGTGGAGGTCTACGCAGACCGCTTCACCCCGCTCACCAGCACCGACGTGGCTGCCGGCCTGTGGCAGCCCTACCTCTCTGACCGCGGCAACCGACAGGAGGCGTGAGTGAGGGTCCTCGCGGGGGGCCGGGCGGGCAGAGGGAGGAGCTGGGTCTGCAGAGGGGCTGCCCGTGATGGAGGCTGTGGCCTGGCATGATGTGAAGAAAATAATACACAGGAAGCCCCTTCCAGGTGCTAGACAGATGCTACCCTGGATCTCAGCAGTGATAGAAGTGACATGTGCCAGGCCGGCGGAGGCTCTGTCCCCATTCCTCCCCTAAACCAGGTGGCTGTCGTTGCCAGATGAGTCGGTAAATCAGGAATACTTCTAAGGGAGTCGGTCAATGCTCAGGGTTAGCCAAGACATTGCAAAGGTCATGAGGTCAGTCTTGAAACCCCCCGCTGATTCAACCAAGGAAGCCTCAGATGACTAGCAGCTCAAGCAGACGTTTGATTCTTCCCACAAATTCCAAACCCGTGTCCCTGATCAGTGGGTGACAATTCAGGGACCAGGCTCCTTTCCAGCTCGTGGCACTGTTCATTCTCCTCCGTGGCTTCCAACGTGGCCCTTCTCATGGGCCAGCACCTGCACAAGGAGCATAGCATGGAGACTCCATGCTTATGCACAGTTTCTGGGGTCTTTGGGCTAGAAGGCGGTCACGTGGTCATGCCTAGCTGCAAAGGAGTCTGGGAAATGTAGTTGAGCCGTGAGCCCAGGGAGAAGAGGAAGCATTTGGGAGTGCAAGAGAAAGCTTGAACCGTGCGGCTCACAGTCTCCGAAAGCAGGTCAAAGTCTCCATTGAAGCGTGGCAACTGCGTGATCCTAAGTGGGAGGTCGGTTCCGGAAGGCTGTGAGGGAGCATCGTCTGTTTCCCTCTTCTCTGTTCCACTGATGCGGACATATTGGAAAGCGTGGGGAAGGGGAAGACCCAAAGGCATGTGGGGTGCTGCAGGACTGGGACAACCGCCCCACCAGCCTGACCAAAGCCCTGTGCAAGCTGGCCCCTCAGGGCTGCCTCATCCAGCTCAGGGTATGACATGATGGGACTCTGGGGGACCCTTCCAGGCATTGGAACCGACAGACGTTCGACTACCTCCTGAGCCACGTCCATTCTCCCAGTGCTGCGAGCATGGGCCTGGCCCCGATCTCGGGCTACAACCTCTTCCATGAAGCTGTTCCGGTGAGTGAGGAGCCCTTGACCATTGGGCCGAGCCTTGATCACAGGCCAGTGGGGAGTACTTTGGGTCTGGAAGGTGACAGTTTCCTATGTCCAAAACAAGTTTATTGTAAATCCTATGTCTGGCTTTTTAAATGATTTCTTTCCCCCCCCCACCCCCCCCACCCCCCCCACCCCCCGTGTTGCTACCCTGTTTCCCCGAAAATAAGACAGTGTCTTATATTAATTGTTTCTCCCAAAGTCGCACTAGGTCTTATTTTCAGGGGATGTCTTATCTTTCCATGCGCGAGGTCTTATTTTCGGAGGATGTCTTATTTTCGGGGAAACACGGTATTAAATTGAGACCCAAGAATCTTCTGACAAACAGAGGGGAGTAGCCTTTGGTTGGCATGGGTAACGCTTCGTCGCGTTCTCCAGTGGTGGGCACTTGGTGCTGAGGCCAAACTATGTCCTGTGACCCTGGAGGTGGTCCCCGGGCTTTTCATCAAGATGGACTAAAACACTCATCACGGTGCACACTTCTAAAGCACCTACTGTGTGCCCTCCTCTCCTTCTTCTGCAGGACCCTTCCTGGAAGGACATAGTTTTGGGATTTCGGAAGCTGACCCCCAGGGAGCTGGACATGTTCCCCGATTACAGGTAAGGTTCCTGTCATGGGCAAAGGGACTGAGGCCCCATAATTCAGACAGACCAGGCCAGGAAGCAGAAGATGGAGTCACCAAAGTTCCTGTCCCATCCTACGCTTAGAGCCTCTGGTACCTCGGTCCCCTGGTGCTCTGTTCAGCTCCTTCCGAGATAAACCCACCCAAACTGGGCCTTGGGTTAAGGAAGTAGAAGTCATGGAACCACAGATCCCAAGGCCAGATGCTCCATATCCCTATGTTTCTTCCTAAGGTCACTCAGCCAAATGTCCTAAATGGGATTCCAATCCAGCCTGTGGGACTCCAAACCCCCTATTCTTTTCCCTACAGCCTAGTGTCTTTGTGGTCCTCTCCTCGCCTCACCCAATGCTTGAATCCCCTCTACAAATGTACATCCAGTCTCCACTTGCACATCACTATGTCAGGGATGGCTTTGCATGACATAAAAAATTTCCTGGCATTGAGCTAAAAGCCACTTCCCACTTGAATTTCTCCCAGTGGTCCTGTCTTGACCCTTGGGCCCACACCACTACCACCTCCCTTCCCTTATCCCCCCCAAAAAACAACTCTGCTCCCATCTCCATTTGATAGCCTTCTGATTCTGATCCTTTATCTCACCTTTGCCTGCTGTGACTCTAGCTATGGCTGGTTCAACACGAGCCTGACTCTGGAGGGGAGGAGGTACCTGCAGTGGCTGACTGAAAGGTGAGATGTTCAACGTTAGCTTCAGCGAAACACCTCCCAGGGGCCTGGGCTGTCGTAGATGATTGTTCATGGTATTCGTCTTTGGATCGGCCAACCCCAAATGTTAACATTTAGGTGTGGTGGGAGTTAACCACTGGGCAGTGGTTCCCATGTCTAGTTGGGCAACAGAACCACCTGGGCAACTCTTTCCATGAGATGTTTATTCGCGACCTCACCAAAACCCATAATGTTTGTGTAGTAGCTTTAAATGGATTCTCTTGAGTTTGCCAGGCCTATTTACATCATCTACAAAACATAAGTTGCCTTTTATTTTTATACCTCACCTCTTTTTTTTCTTCTTGTCTAACTGCGATGGCCAGTTCCTCCAGAACAATGTTAAATAATACAGGTGACGGTGGAAGTTCCTGTCTTGTTCCTGATGCTGATAGGAATCTTGAAGTGTTCTACATTAGCTTGAGAGAGACATTGGCATTTACATTCACGTGCCTGCATATTAAGAAAGATTCCATATATGTCCTACATTTCACTATTTCATTATGATGTTGAAAACTCTAGAATAGATGGTGGCTTTTATCAGGTGACCTGGGGAGTTTTTAAAAACAGATTTCATGGCCCTGCTTCATATCTACGGAATCAAAACCTCTGGGATGGGGCTCAGAAAGTTATATTTTAGGAAGTTTCCTGGGTGATGCCAATGATCAGCCAGGTTTACGAACCATTGTGCTAAAACCCGCTTCTTTCTCCTAACCTTGGCACACTTAATGACTCCTGTCTAGGCTCTTCCTGGGACAAATGCTCCAAGTCTTTCTACCTAGAGGAAACTGTGCAGATAAAATAGTCCCGAGGTTATGCTTCAGCCTTATATGGTTTATTTCATGTTCTGTTGATGTTTCTACTACATTTCTAACAGTGACAAATATTTCTCAGCTGGAACATTTAGAGGGAGGGGTGAGCATCTCTAACCCACTTCCCTCCTCATGCTCTGCTTCTGACAAAGGGGTGCATTGGTCCAACCCTGTCCCCCTCCATTTAGTTTGAGTCCCAGCCCTGTCATTGACTCACAGTGTGACCTTCAGTAAGGCCCTTCTCCCATCTCCATCTGCCTCATGAAGAGCTTGGACTGTCTCAGGTTTTCCAAGGGACATTTCACGGCCCCTTGGTGGTATATAGCCACTTTCTCAAGGAGTACCCCATGGACAGAGGGTCTTTGGGGTATGTCCCCCATGCCGTCCTTATGGAGTAGTAGGAGATCGGGTTGAGTAAGGAGCTTTTCCGTGTGTCTGATCATCCCAGGTTAACCGAGAGGGGAGTGAGATTCTTCCAGCGGAAGGTGGAGTCTTTTGAGGAGGTGAGTTGCGGGCTGGCCGGGGCTGGGTGTGGGAGGGAGGAGAAGAGGGCAGGCCTTCGTTTTTCCTGTTGCTGAGTTGAGGGCCCCCTGCTCAGTCTTCCAGGATCCCTCGGAGGCCCATCCCAGACTCCAAACGTCTGTCAATCCCTGAAGGACTCGGGCATTCGCCTTGATATCGGTGACAGAAGCCGAGGGACAGGGGCACAATGGCTGCCATGAAGGGCTGATCTCTATGAAAGCCTCAGAGAGCTGGCTGCTTCTTCCCAGTATCAGCTGCTCCCCACCCCCATGTCCTAGACACTTGGGTTGCCTCCTGCGGATGTCTGGGTTGATGCTTCTGCAAAGGCCCGGGCTCCTGCTGACTCAGCGCAGGAATAACACCACCACCAGTCATCATGACAGGAGCAGCTAGCATCAGGCGCTGGCCTGGCCCCAGGAGCTTTGTTCTGTGACTTCACTCCCTCCCGGCAGCTAGGGCAGTGCTTGGTTCGGGGAAGGCGCTCAGTACCCGCAGCTACAAGCATTCTATCGTTAGCATCGCTCTGCGCCCAGCCCTGATGGGCACTTGGGAGATGCAGCTGACTCAGACGCAGCCCTCGTTCCCAGAGAGATGACGGTCCAGGGTAGCAAACACTGGCTCATGAACAGTAACAGCGCCCTGTGGTGTGCATGCCCCAAAACTAAACTCTGAGGGGCATCAGGGGGCAGGTTTGGATGCCCATCAGGCTCCATCCTGAAATTACTGAGTATCCCATCCATGCCCAGCACTAGGAGGTCCAACGTGCCTCCTGCAGATGTCTTGGCATAAGAGAAGGCAAGAGAATGAAAGGAAAAGGAGTCAGAAAGAGCCCTAACCGGTTTGGCTCAGTGGATAGAGCGTCGGCCTATGGACTCAAGGGTCCCAGGTTCGATTCCAGTCAAGGGCATGTACCTTGGTTGTGGGCACATCCCCAGTTGGGGGGTGTGCAGGAGGCAGCTGATGGATGTTTCTCTCTCATTGATGTTTCTAACCCTCTCACCCTCTCCCTTCCTCTCTGTAAAAAAATCAATTATACATATATATATTAATGGGGGGTCACAAAGAGGAAGAGAACTAGCTCTGCTTGCTTACTGACTTCTTCTGGAAGGTTCCAGAAAGGTTCCCCCTTTTCCACAGTACATCTTTCTAAGCATTTTTACATCCAGAGGCACACTGGATCCTCGCCGTGGCCTGTGAATGTGCATTGCCAGCCCCTTTTATTGCTAAAGCAGCTGAGCCTAGAGGAGGTAACGGGACATTTCAGAGGCCACACGGCGGGTCCAGGTCAAGGGCAGAGCACACATTAGGAGTTAGGCCCAGGAATTCCTCCCTGAGCCTCTGCCTGAGAGCTTTGAGGTAAAAGGAGGGGAGGGGAGGGGGCAGGGGGTACCAGGATCCTTACCCTCTTCCACCCTAAACCTGCCCTGTTGGTTGCTGCCAGGTGGCAAGAGGAGGCGCCGATGTGATTATCAACTGCACAGGCGCGTGGGCCGGGGCGCTGCAGCCGGACCCGCTGCTGCAGCCAGGCCGCGGGCAGATCATTAAGGTGAGTGTGCAGGTGAGGGATGAGACCTCCGGCTTTTGTTGCTAGGAAGATGGTATCGATAGCTGCCTGCTTATTTCACCTCCAAACATCTGTCAGAGGAATCGCATGTGGAAGAAGCAAGAAAGACCAATGTAATACGACTCTCCTAAATGTTCTCTTTTGAGATTTCTTCTTAAAGGCAAAGCATGTGTGTGTATATATACACTGAGTGGCCAGATTATTATGATCTCTGAACGCATAATCATCTGGCCACTCAGTATAAATATATATACATTTGTGTGTGTGTGTGTGTATGTATACTATATATATATGATATATATAAATATATATATATATGTATGATATATATATATATATATATATATATATATTAGAGGCCTGGTGCATGAATTCGTGCATGGGTATGGTCCGGCCAACCTGGCCATGCTTGGCCGACCTGCCTCCTGGTCAAACTCCTGATCGAGGGGACAATTTGCATATTAGTCTTTTATTATTTAGGATAGACACTGAGTGGCCAGATGATTATGCATTCAGAGATCATCATAATCTGGCCACTCAGTGTATATGCTTATGCATATATGGGAGCTGCTTATATGTGCGAGCATGCCTATTATTATAACGGAAAGAGGACTTGGTTGTGCCCATCACTGAATCTTTACCACAACCCTTTGAGATGGGGGTCTATTGTATCACCATCACCCTCTCACAGATGGGGAAACCGAGGCACGGAGGAATTAAGGAAATGCACAATTCCATGCAACAGTAAGTGGTGGAGCTGGGATTAAAACCCAGGCAGCCTGGATTAAGAGCCTGGGTCTAAGCATCAGTCCACACCACCTCTCGGGGTGTACGTGTACATGTGTGTGAGGCATGCCTATTTGTGTGTATTCATAGGTATGTAGGTGTGTGGGGATGGCATGTGTGTTCCTGAGGTGGTCGTGTGTGTGTGTGTGTGTGTATGTGTCTGTGTCTGCACATGCGTGTTGGGCTTTTCTGTGGATATGTGGGTGAAAGTATGCGATGCTTCAGGGATCAGGTGGGCTCTCAGTTGGGGTGCTCTTCCTGCAAGTGCAGGCAGCCGGGGGCAGACGGTGGCAGGGGGTCCTGGGAAGTGCCCGCTCTTATCAAAGCACGTGGTCTTGGAGGGGAGCAGGGCAGGGGCTGCTCCCTCTCCCCTGAGGAGACGTCTCCGTCCTCCATCCACAGGTGGATGCTCCTTGGATAAAGCACTTTGTCATCACCCATGACCTGGACAGAGGCATCTACAAGTCCCCGTACATCATCCCAGGGTAAAACGCTGGTGTCGTAGGCAGAAGAGGGGCCATCGCTATGCCCTCCTTATGCTCCTGCTGCCTGCCCCAGCCCCTTCAGCTTTTTTCTTCAAATATTTTTTTTAAGTGTGGTTGAGTCAGTAAATGCCTGGGAGAGGGCAACAGAGATGGAAACACCAACCACTGAGCCACGGCATGCTTGAACATGCATTTGGATAAGCGTGATGCTAGAGACAATCAATAAAAAATATTTTTTTTAAAAATCTATTCTCTTAGCAATTTTCAAGTATTCATACAGTATTGTTAACCATGGTCGCCACGTTGTACACATGAAGAGATGCCAACTACGGTGATGGTGGAAGTGGTGGTTGATGGTGATGACAATGGCAGTGGCCGTGGTGTTGGTGATATTGAGAGCAGGGATGTTGATGGTAGGAGTGAGTTAGGTAGAGATGGTGGTAAGGGTTAACATGGTGATGATCCCCATTCATCTCAAAGGCTTTGTTTCCCTTCCTCCTTGGCCCTCCTTACTTCTCTGTAGGATCCAGGCAGTGACTCTCGGAGGCATCTTCCAGCTGGGGAACTGGAGCGAGGTGAACAACAGTGAGGACCACAACACCATCTGGGAGGGCTGCTGCCGACTGGAGCCCACCCTGAAGGTAAGGGGTAGAGGTATTCGGTCCCTGCACCAGGCTCCGGGCGGCTTGATCAGGAGGACACGTGAGGAGGAGAAGATTCCACCACAGGGTCACTGGGCGACTTAATTCCAGGAAGGGTCTGTGGTATGAATACACCCGAATTTGATCATGTCCAGGGAAGTCCTAGTATGGGCTGATGAAACCAATATGTCCATGACTAAGACTTACTCTCTGCTGAGGTGACATCCTCAAAACACCTTATTCAGAGTTCACGAGGAGCAGATGTATTTGGTGCAGAAATTTCAGTTGCCACCATCTCACCTGTTAGTGGCAATGACAACACTGATGGTGATGAGGGTGTGACGAGCAGGTGGAGGTAGTGGTTGGTATTGATGGTGAGGAAAATGCTGAGGATGGTAATAAGGATGGTGATGAGGTGGCGACTGTTGACAATATCATGGTTGTCAACATCAACAACATGGAATAAAGATGGAGACGCTGATAGAAGTGAGGGTAACGAGTGATAGTAATGATGTGAGTGGCTGCCAAAGGTGGTGATGATGGCAGTGGGGATGAATAAGACAGACAGGGATGATGTTCAAGGTGGTGGTAATGACAAAAGTGAACGCTCTATCCCCTAAAAATGGCAGTGGGGAAAAAAAAATAATAATCCAGAGATGAATTACTAATGCTTTTCTCTCCAGGATGCCAAAATCGTTGCTGAGTTGACTGGCTTCCGGCCAGTACGCCCCCAGATTCGGCTAGAAAGAGAACAGCTTTGCTTCGGATCTTCAAACACAGAGGTATGCTTTCCTGGCAGGGAAAGCAATGCCCATCCCACCCCTAAGAGGGCTCTTGGCAGTGCCGGCTAATGTCCCCTCCTCTGTAAATGAGGCTCAGGGATGGAAAAGGACCCGCTCAAGGTTACCCAGAGGGCAGCGCCTTGGTTTGCTGGAACCGATGGTCAAGCAGAAGAAAATGGGCACCTTGTTGAACATCTGCTTTATGCCCATGACACGAACGACCTTAGGGAATCTCCCCGACAGCACTTTGGGGCGGGGACTGTCCCCCCCTGTGCAAACAGAGGCTCCAAGAGGTAGAGTCGATCGCCTACATCCTGGTGAGGGACAGGCTTGGGATGCGATCTGAATGGGACTCCAGCCCCGTTTCCCAGATGTCCATTTGTGGCTGCTCCTTTGTCTCTCTCTCTCTCTGGGGTCCCCTCTCATGTCCTCTCTCCTAGGGTAGAGATGGGCTTATTGAAATGACGGGAGGTGCTGTCCTGGGCTGAAGTGGGTGAGGATTGGGCTCCCATCAGGAAAGCAATCTTCCCCATCGAGGTCACACGTCCTTTCTCGTGGATGTGTGTTCAATCGGGAGAGTCTCGCATGGAGCTTTTAAGTCCCAGCTAACGGTTTAGCTTTGAAAAGGGCCCCAAGGTCTTGCCTCTGTCTCATTCCCCAGACCCCACTCCTCAGGTGCCCCTGATTTTCTTTCCTCCCCAGATGGATAAAAGAGTCGTCTATTAACACAGGGGGGTCAGCAATCTGGAACAGGGTGGGAATGAGGAAGGTGATTTAGAGAACTTCAAACCATTTTATGTGTGTGTTTTTTTGGGGGGTTGGGGTGCAGGGGTGGGGTGGGGGGGAATCTCTGACCTCAAGTTCTAGATGATTCTGCATTTCCTGTGCTGAGCATATAAAGCAGGTCCATCTCCTAAGTAAAAGAGGAGTTCAGGCCGTGGTCAGCAAACTGCGGCTCGCGAGCCACATGCAGCTCTTTGGCCCCTTGAGGGTGGCTCTTCCACAAAATACCACGGCCTGAGCGAGTCTATATTGAAGAAGTGGCGTTAGAAGAAGTTTACGTTTAAAAAATTTGGCTCTCCAAAGAAATTTCAGTCGTTGTACTGTTGATAATTGGCTCTGTGGACTAATGAGTTTGCCGACCACTGGTCTAGAATATCAACCTCCAGTTCCCCAAACAATCCCCTTACTGCTGTTCCAGGAGACCCCTCCCTCCCACCAGGGTACCGAGGAGAGTTTCCGTGTCCTCTGGCTTTGTCCAGGACTCTTCAGAAAGTTCCTGAATCTTTCCGGGCAGACCAGGCCACCTCCTCTCTTCCTCTCCCAGGTCATCCACAACTACGGCCATGGAGGCTACGGGCTCACCATCCACTGGGGCTGTGCCCTGGAGGCAGCCAAGCTCTTTGGCGAAGTCTTGGAAGAAAGGAAGTTGCTCAGGGTGCCACCATCTCACCTCTGAAGGTGCCAATGATCACCACCCCCACTCAACCCCCCCAAGGACTTCCCACTTTCCTCAGCCAACTAATCAATGTGCTTCTCTCTAAGTCGTCACTTACCCCCCACCCCACCCCTGGCTCCTGTGCACAAGAAGCATGAGGTGAAGGTCAATTCCTGGAGGTGAGTCCAGCCCCATCTGGGCACGTTTTGACCTCTCTCTCTCTGGGGCTGGCCTTGCTAAAGCTTATGCCATGAGTCCTCAGAAGAAACTCTCAGGAAGTCCAAGAGGCGAGCAGGAAAATGAGGCAGTTGAGGTGATGTCAACTCGATGACAAGTTGCAATAACAGGGAAAAAAATATGAAAGGTTCTGAAAAGTCCTGCAGCAAAAACCCGTATCTGATGTTGTGTCTTCCTGAACCTATGGAAACCTTTTGCCCAGCCCTAAGGCCACAGAAAGAACCTGGGGGAATGCTGTAACAGATTTCACAGGAAGTTATACGTCGAACTGGAATACCGAGGAGGCAGAGGAGATGAGGCATGAAACTACCAACATACAATGCCTGTTTCACATCTAGGATCCCAGATGGCATCAACCACCCACTGAATGGCCCCTTCAGAAGGGGCCCTGGGAAGGATCATCCCACAAGGAACCCCTTCCCAGAGACTAAACTCACCAAGCACGCTCCTTGCTTACTCAGCATCTCTCTGCCTTCTGGCTGGCACCCTCTGAGAGGGCAAACAGGCTTTCAGATGTTTCTGAAAGCCTTCCATGAGCCTAGGAGCCGCCCTGGTTTGCCTCTCTTGACCCAATCTTCCCAACCCATCTTCATTGGGCCAGGACTATAACGAACACTAAACCGGACCGATCGGCTTCCTCCCCTGAGGAGTTGGAAGTGGGACACTGAACAGCTGAGTCATATATGTTTGCAGAGCCGAGTCACGGTGCGTGGAAGCCATGAGCGGGGTAGGCATAGGCAGCGACCACGAGGAGGCACTTGCAGAGGCTGCAAATGGGCGGCCCCTGCACCAAATGCTGGCCTGCGGTGGATTCTATTGGGCTCACACGTCATTGAAAAATGTTTGCCCCGACGAACTAAAATTTGGAGATTTGACATAAAAATCCAGTCTCCTGTCTTGAAAACTGGGAGATCCCATCATACACCCAAAAGAAAAAAAATAATAAAATCAGGTACGACTGAGTAGTGGCCGCCCCTTTTCTCCTTGCTCTGTGCTGTCCTTCCCTCTTCCTGTGCTTCTTCGTATGAAGTAACCCGAGTCCAATTGCTATTCCTTGCCATTAAAACAGCCTTGATGGGCCAAAACCGGTTTGGCTTAGAGGCTAGAGCATCAGCCTGCGGACTCAAGGGTCCCAGGTTCGATTCCGGTCAAGGGCATGTACCTTGGTTGCAGGCACATCCCCAATGGGGAGTGGGCAGGAGGCAGCTGATTGGTATTTCTCTCTCTCATCGATGTTTCCCTCTCTCTTCCTCTCTGTAAAAAAATAAAAATAAAATAAAATAAATAAAAATCAATAAAATGTATTTTAAAAAACCACACACAAAACAGCCTTCATGGGAACTCTGTGGTAAGGCCCCTCTCCCTTACCCCCCATCCCACCATCTTCCTTCTTCCATGCTAACAGAATCCCGATTCTATTTCAAGAAGATCCTGTGGGAAATAGGTCTTTTTCCCCCTGAGACCTCGGGAAGAATTCATGCTGGGATGGTCATGGGACCCAGGTCTGATCAATGCAAAACAATGATAAATCTGTTGGAGTGCTTCCTTTTTAACCAAAAGCAACAGACCCGTTTGAAGGAAACCCTTTGGTGGCTGCTCCTTCCCAGCTCTACTCCTCCTTTGAAAACCAATATGATGCCCGGGCCCGCGGGAGTCCCCCTTTGGCCAGGAGGCTGTGAATGGCCAGCATGCAGAGGAGAGCAGGGGAGAAATGCAAAAAGAAGTCAGGTCTTGGATGACACGGTTGAGCTGCCAGGCCTTTCCTAGAACTGCCCAACTCTGGGCTTGTTGCTGAAGGAACAAGGACTATCTTAATGGTCGAAGCTACCATTGACTGGCTTTCCAGCTGCTTGCCGCTCAAGGTCGCCAGTCTTTTGCTGTCTGCTTCGTGGTAACTAAGGGAGTCTCTTCATCTCGCCCTTCAAGGCTCATCTGTTGCTTAATATTACTTAAAAATAAAGGCTGCCCGTAGTCATGTCAAGTCCATTCCTAAGAGAGTCTTTCATCCCGTTGCCAACACCGCCAGGGTCGTGGATGGGTTCCTGAGACTTTGAAGTAAGGGGGAGAAATTACGCAGCCCCAGCTACACTGAACGTCCTTGGCCATTTTCTGAAATCTTTCCTAACATGAGGAACAGATGACATTTCCATTAACGGGAACAGGAGCTTTCGGATAGTTCAAAAGTAGATGCAAACGTCCTCAGCGAGAGGCTTGGGCAACTTGAGTGGCAGCTCGTGTGTCGTTCAGGAATATTGATTTGTTTTTGTTTTTTGGAAAGGGCAAGCGATTTAGAAGGCAAAGAATTTTTTCACTTGCATTTTCTCCAGAAGAGAAAGCTCTCAATCGCAGGCCCTCTCGCCTCCGGCCCCTGGAAAACATTTCTGCCCCCCGAGCACTCCTTCCCTGCCCCAGCCCCCACCCCCTCCGGGTTATTTGAGGGTAAAGGGAGTGGACAGGCTCATCTGGCAGTGTCTGGCCAGCTGGAAGGCAAAAAAGACAAGCGAAGGGTCTGTGTTACCCGGGAGAGCTCAGCAGACCAGAAGTAATCAGGACTCTAGCCACTCGGGGTTCAAGGGCACCCCCCTCCCACCCTCCCAGTGCCAGGGAGCGGAAGATCCGCCAAGAGCTGCCCCCTCCCTGACTGGCTGCCTGGGCCGAGGGGGCAGCAGCCGCTATAGTCCGGGGACACTGGATTGTTTGTAGTCCACCTCGGACTTGAGCCTGGCGAGGTCGCCCACACCCACAGACGCAGAGTCACAAGGTTGTCGGCCAACAGGACAGCGTTTCCCCCTTCCTGAAAAGATGATCATATCGGAGCACATGGAAGCGTTGAGATGGCCCTGGATGGGCAGAGTTTGGCAAGGCCATTAGGCTGAACTGTCAGTGGGACGTTATGACAAACGGACAGACTTCGAGTCCCTGGCGATGTCCATCACCACATGTTCTTTATCCTCGCCCGAGGGTATTTTTCCATTGATTTGTAGAGAGAGTGGGGGAACGGGGGCGGGGATGGTGGAGAGGAGACGGAGAGATACATCAACTGGTTGCCTCCTGCATGCGCCCCCATACATCCCCAACCTAGGACCCTTCAGTCCACAGGCTGACACTCTATCCACTGAGCCAAACTGGCTAGGGCCAACATGTTTTTTGTTTTGTTTTGTTTTGTTTTTTTAAATATATTTTATTGATTTTAGAGAGGAAGAGAGAGGGAGAAAGGGATAGAAACATCAATGATGAGAGAGAATCATTGATTGGCTTTCTCTTGCTCGCCCCCTACTGGGGATCAAGCCCGCAACCCAGGCGCGTGCCCCTGGCCGGAATCGAACCTGGGACCCTTCAGTCTGCAGACTGACGCTCTATCCATTGAGCCAAACCAGCCAGGGCTACGGCCAACATGTTTTAATAAGAGATGAACGAACACATTGGGCTTCCACACAATGTTCACGCCAAGCAGATGCCTCCAGGCAGAGGGTCAAGCTTCTCTGTTGTTGGGACCCAGCCGCTTCCTCCCTCCTCTCCTAGGTCCCCTGCCTTCCGGGTGGGCAAATCCAGGAGGTGGGTGTCAGCCCTTCCTTCCCAGGCCAACCCCAAACCCAAAGAACCTTCCTCCTCTTCCTTTGAAAATGTACACGTTTCACATACCTGGGTCCCTGCCCCCCATGGCTCTCCAGCTCGTGACACCCCGCTGTGGGTCCCAAGAGCTGTCTCTGTGCAGAGACCAAGCCAGCCTTGATAGCGAGGGCGGCAGAGAAACCAGGGGGAAGGATTCCTGTCCCCGGACCCCAGCGGGAGGGGGCGGTTGGCGAAGCATCATTTGGTTCTCTCCGTTCGCCCGAGCTCAGCGTCCAAAACGCCGAGACCTGAGGTAACTGTCCTCTTCCCCAAGAGTCCCCGCAATCCGCCTGACCAAGGAGCGGGCCTCAAAAGCAGCCCCGACGGGGCCTTCGCTGCTTCTGAGCGGGAGGGCCCTGTTTTGGCTCTGGGCTTGATCCTCGCCTCTCTTTGGCCCCGGTCCCCAACGCCTGGGGTGACAGCTTTCCGGGGCTGCCGTCCGGTGCAAGCCCTGCGGTCCCCATGGACACATTGGGATCCCCTGGAACCAGGGGCAGCAACTCCCAAGGAGGCCAGGTGGGGCACGTGGGCTCAAGGTCAAATGCAGGTACGTCCGGCCAGAGTCTCCAGGAGTCGGGCCCCGCCCGGGGAGGCACACCAAGAGGCCCCTTCGGAGGGAGTGTTTCTCCAACCCGAGAAAAAGGTGCTCAGGCCACCCCCGCGTCATCTGCGATCTCAAAGAAGGGAGCCGGGGGGGCCTGGGTGTTGGAGGAACCTGCCGACCAGGTCTGGCTGGTGGGCGGCAGGTCTCCGGGGGCCGGGGCCTGGACGGTGTCGATGGAGACCTTCTGGCTGTCGCTCACCACGCGGGTGTGGCCGGCTGACCCCGGGTGGTGCCTGGCTGGCTGCCAGGGTCCCCGGTGTGGCAGTTTTCCCATGCAGACCCACAGGCGATGGACAAACCTCCCCCCACACATCCAGAACCTCCCCCCGGAGCGAGGGCTTCCCCAGGAACAGGAGCCACCGGGTTGTGCTCGCGGGCGAGTTCTCGGTGTCGGCAGTGACGGTCAGTGCCCCAGACAGGCTCGGCCAGCTCCCCGCGCTTCACGGCCTCCAAGACCAACCAGCTCAGCCCCGCCCCCCGAGGTCACTACTCCTGGGAGCCCGAGTTCGACCTGGTGACACCTGCGCCGTGCGCCCCGCGGCCCACCATCTCCTGGCCCCACTCCCGGTGGCTGGACTCCTGCAGTCCGCGGCCTTTGGTCTCGATGGGCAGAAAGCAGGAGGCCAGGGCAGCCAGGAGGCAGCAGCCGCTGTAAACCGCCAGCGACAGGTACACAGAGGATTCCAACATCACCTGGGGGGGGGGGGGAGGAAGGGGGCAGAGAAGATGTGTATCCATGAGAGCATCCTTTCCGAATGGACCACCAGCCATTCGGACGACACTGATAACCCCGGGCCCCCTTGTAAGCACCGTGTTGGTTGTCCCATTTAGTCCTCATGACAGCTCCATGAGGTAAGTTCCCTGTTCCCATTTCACAGAGGGGAAAACTGAGGCTCAGAGAGGGTTTCAGTATCATACCCAGGTTCATAGAGATACGAAGAATGGGATTGGGATTTGAGCCCAGACCCCAACAGGCCCAAGCGTCTGGATTCCTTGTTTCAACCCTCTCTCTCTCGGAGCAGTGTCTCTGCTGACTTCCTAGCTCCGTGGTCGGCAAACTGCGGCTCGCGAGCCACAGGCGGCTCTTGGGCCCCTTGAGGGTGGCTCTTGCACAAAATACCATGGCCTGGGTGAGTCTCTGTTGAAGAAGTGGCATTAGAAGAAGTGTTTACGTTTAAAAAAAATGTGGCTCTCCAAAGAAATGTCCATCGTTGTGCTGTTGCTATTTGGCTCTGCGGACTGATGAGTTTGCCGACCCCTGTACCTAGCTCAGCGGCACCAGGAAAATCGCAGCAGGGCTGAGCCTCGTTTCCTGCATTTGGCAAATGGGCACGAGGGCAGTGTCCGCCTCCTAATGAGAAGATACCATGGCAGCAGTTGGCACAGGGCGGGCGCATGGCAGGCTCTCAACCAGTATTAGTTAGCAGCGACGTACAATGGCCAAACACAGCAGTGCAGAACAGCTGCTCGGCTCCAGCCCGTGCTGGAATTCCAGGAGCATGGAATACCGGAACAGATAAGTCCCCGCGGACAGACTGCGGCGGGTGGCTGCCAGGGGCTGCCGGGAGAGGGGAGTGGGGCGTGGGGAGGCGCTGCTCCATGGGTACAGAGCTTTGGGGGTGATGAGAGTGTCTTGGAACTAACCAGGTGGTGGTGGTTGCCAGCATAAGGAAGGTGCTCAATGCCACTGAATTGTTGGTGTAAAATGGCCCGCTTTTTGTGGGATACAACTTTTGTCTCCATTTTTTAAAAAGTGACAAAAAGAGGGAGAAAATGAATTAGATACGTAACAAGAAAAGATGTTTCAAAATAAGATCCCTAGCCGGTTTTGCTCAGTGGCTAGAGCGTCAGCCTGCGGCCTGAGGGGTCCCAGGTTTGATTCCGGTCAAGGGCACAGGCCTGGGTTGCTGGCTCGATGCCCAGCGTGGGGCCTGCAGAAGGCAGCTGATCAATGGTTCTCTCTCATTATTGATATTTCTATCTATTTCTCTCCCCCCCCCTCTCTGATATCAATAACAATAGATATCTTAAATCCCTGAAAATGGGTTGAAATGCTTCAAGATACACATCGGGTTACGAAATTCTACAATTACATCTAATGACCCAACTTGGAAACCAGGGGCGGGATCATTCGTTTCCTACGAATCATGTTTCCATCCAAATTATTTTTGGCCAAGTCCTATGATGCTCCAGGGGTCTTCCGCGTGGGAAAGACCTGGGTTTGATCCCCAGCTTCTCTACTTCCCAGCTGTGTGACCTTGGGCAAGTCCCGTGACCCTTCTGAGCTCAAGTTTTCCCATCTGCGAGCCGTATTTCTTTTCTCCTAAGATGGGTGGTTGGGATGAAATACGATAAGGCACACGGAGGGCTCCACAGAAGGCTCGGCATATCGTAGCTGCCTGCCACACGCTGGCTGGCTTCTGGCATGCCCACCCCCTCTGTATTTGGGGGACACCCACCTGAGCAATGAACGGAGTGATGAGAGCACCCACTCTCGCCATGCCACTGCAGGTGCCCAGGCCCAGCGCTCGCGTCGCCGTGGGGTACACCTGAAACACAGCCCCCAGATGTGGCCTCGAGTAAACACAGGTCCCTCCTGCTGCCCCAGCTCAGGAATGTCGGGACTGACTCCCCAAGGGTGGGCCTGGCGTTAGTGTGAATTCCTCAGGCATTGGTGACCCCAGTAAGAGGTGGGATACTGGGGGTAAAGAGTCTTCACACAGCCGAAACCGGTTTGGCTCAGTGGATAGAGCGTCGGTCTGCGGACTGAAAGGTCCCAGGTTCGATTCCGGTCAAGGGCATGTACCTTAGTTGCGGGCACGTCCCCAGTAGGGGGTGCGCAAGAGGCAGCTGGTGGATGATTCTCTCTCATCGATATTTCTAACTCTCTATCCCGCTCTCTTCCTCTCTGTAAAAAGTCAATAAAATATATTATTAAAAAAAAAAAAAAAAAAAAAAGATTCTTACCCCAAAGGAGTTAGGAAATTCAACTGAGAAAGAAGGCGAGAGGCTGAGCTGTGGGTGGGAACCCTGCAAGGAGATCCTCCTGCCCCCTCGATGGTCGCCAAAGACTCCGCCAGGAGCTGTCCTGCCTGCCACTCCCCACTAGCTGACCTTGAAGCACTCACCGGTCTCGGGTGTTAAGGGCACTTCAGACCGAGAGACTGGAGTGTCCACAGGGCGTCTCGGTTCATAGCCAGGAGTGGCCAGTCTCCGTGGGGGTGGGAAGGGGGGCCGTCCTGTGCACTGTGAGGGGTTTAGCACCCTCCCTGGCCTCCACCCGCCAGAGGGGGTCCCATTTCTGTGCCTCCCGCCCTGCCCAGCTGCTCCCAGACA